>JAODOK010000012.1:54320307-54330372 GCA_027576575.1 Netuma bilineata
CCAAAATACCTCCAAATAATGGAGGATGATTTATGTTTTGGCACCAAGTCAGATTCTGCACCGCCACCGGCCGCATTTTCTTTTTAATTTCCCCGCTGTGTCTGTAGTGTGTGCACGGCGGTCTCCGTCTCCCTCACTCCCGCCCTCATATGTTTGTCATTGATTGGCTTCAGCTGTCGATCCACAGCAAGCATGAAATAAGGTTTGTGGTTGGCTGGCCTTAGTGGTGCATTCAAGGGCAATCATAAAAATGATGTTTGTTGTGACTGCCAGAGCTGTACGCAGGGCGAGCGTGGGGAGGGGAAATCTAGATCGTTTATATCGTTGCTTTTCGATATTAATATCTTGAATGTTCATATCTAGATATAGATACGATAACGATATATTGTTCAGCCCTAACACACACACACACACACACACACATTAAATGACAGCAGGTGGAATGACTTAGCCACTTACCTACCCCGCCCTCCATTCACAGACTGCTGCTTGGCCACGCCCCTGCTGCCACAATGGGTGATGGGAGATAGGTTTTCCTCAGCCTCCGTAGGAAGTAGAGGTGCTGCTGGGCTTTATTGACAATGGAGCTGGTTTTGAGGGACCAGGTGAGATTCTCCGCTAGATGGACACCGAGGAATTTGATGCTCTTGACGTTCTCCATGAGTGAGCCGTCGATGTACAGTGGAGAGTGGTCACAGCAAGAAGGATCGGGGTTTGAGCCCAGCAGCCGACAGGGGCCTTTCTGTGTGGAGTTTGCATGTTCTCCGTGTGTCTGCGTGGGTTTCTTCCAGGTGCTCTGGTTTCCCACACAGTCCAGAGACATGCAGGCTAGGCAAGTTGGTGGCTCTAAATTGACTGTATATGTGAGTATGAATGGTTGTTTGTCTCAATGTGTCAACTCTGCAATGATTTGACAACTTGTCCAAACCCTGCCTCTCGCCCATAGTCAGCTGGGATAGGCTCCAGCTTGCCCACGACCATGCACAGGATAAGTGGTTACAGATAATAGAAATAAGGGTAACAGGATTTGTTAGAAGGGTAAGAGTATTTGTTTAAAGGTGACATGGTTTGTTTTAAGGGGAACAGGGCTTGTTTAAAGGATAACGGGTTTGTTAGAAAGGTAACAAGGTTTGTTAGAATAGTAACATGGTTTGATAGAAAGGTAACAGGGTTTGTTTTAAGGGTAACAGGGTTTGTTTTAAGGGTAACAGGTTTGTTAGAAGGGTGATAGGGTTTGTTTCAAGGGTAACAGGATTTGTTAAAATGGTAACAGGGTTTGTTAAAAGGGTAACAGGGGTTTGTTAGAAGGGTGACATGGTTTGTTAGAAGGGTGACAGGGTTCAGTTAGAAGGGTGACAGGGATTGTTAGAAAGGTAACGGTGTTTGTTTCAAGGGAGACAGGGTTTGTTACAAGGGTGATAGGATTTGTTTCAAGGGTGAGAGGGTTTGTGAGAAGGGTGACAGGGTTTGTGAGAAGGGTGACAGGGTTTGTTAAAAGGGTGACAGGGTTTGTTATAAGGGTGACAGGGTTTGTTGGAAGGGTGACAGGGTTTGTTTCAAGGGTGACAGGGTTTGTTAGGCCCCCATCACACTTATTCGGAATTAGCAGGAATCAAGCAGAACCAGCTGGAATGAAAAAATTTAAAATTCGTGCCACCTTCGGGTGGGAATTTCAAACTGACCAACATTCTTAGAGCTTTGTAAGAATGCCATTTGAATACTTAGAATGCGCTTCGAACCTGCTTCGAATTATTCTTGCACATTCCGGGTGTATTAGCTTTAGAATGCAGTTCAAATGTAGTTGGAACACAGTGGGAATACCTAGAATGCTGTTAGAATGCAGTAAGAATGCACTGAGAATGCCGTACGAGTGCGGTTCGATTGCTGCCTGAATACCACCCAAAGTCTGGTCGGAAGGTGCCTCGAATGCTGTACTGATTCACTTCAAATGCAGTCAGAACGCTCCCGGAATAGCCGCCGAATATGTTTAGAACGTCTAAGAATTCAAAGAGAATGCAGCTCGAATACTTAGAATGTACTTCGAATATCCCAGAATATACGAAGAATTTTCATTCTGATGGCATTCCAGCTCATTCGAGGAACATTCGGGACATTCTGGCAGGATTTGAAGTGCCTTGCTATTTCGATTTTCCCTGGTATAGCTACAGTTTGGTGTGGGTGTTATACTGTGATAACCTCCATACACTGTTCATGCTACAGAAGACATTCCTTACTTTGTTGAGCCTGCCATCTTATTGGACTATACTGACCAAGTATGTGAAGCTGTCTGTCATTGATAAGTCTTCTTCTTCCACTGTGACTGGTGCTGCGTTGTTGATATTGAGGCTCATGACCTCATTCTTAGTCCAGCTGATCTATAGTCCTACTTTCTGAGTAAAACTTTTGAGTCAACACATTTTATCCTGCATATGTCAGTGGGTATGGGACAACAAGGTCATTGGCAAAATCAAGATCTTATAGTGTTGTGAAGAGAGACCATCTGATGTCCCTTGGATCATCTTCTGTCATATGTCGCATAACCCAATTGGGGACAAGGTTAAAAAGGATGGCAGGCATCGCACAGCTCTGTCTCACCCCTGTACCCACTTCGAAGCAAATGTCACTGTTCCCTATGCTGCAGCTGAGTTTGCATAAAAGCTCTTGATGAGGGTCATTTCCACTGGTACTCCATATGCTCTCAGGATGCAGCAAAGACCATCCCTATGAATGTTGTCAAATGCCTATTGGAAGTCAAAAAAGTTGATGAACACTTGTCTCTGCCACTCTGTGCACTGTTCATTGATGTTACACTGAGCAAAGATCTGGTTGGTGCATCCTCTTTCTTTACCTGCTCTTTTCTCAGCTGTGCATCCACTGCTTCAGAGATCTGTTAAGATGATCTTTGCCAGGATCTTGCTTTGTACTAGCAAGAGTGTTATGCCTCACCAGTTGTTGCAGTCATTATAAGCTGCAAAGGAATTTTACTGCAATGGAATTTCAACAATGATGCCTTTGGTACAATCATCCAGCACTTTCTTTTCCCTCCCAGACTGCTCTGAATAGGGTTTTCAGGATGTCTGTGGAAAGTTAGGTGTCTCCCTTAAAAAGCTTGGAATTCAAATTGTCCTGCCTAGGGGCTTTTCCATTCTTCAGAGACTCAATGGCTGCAAGGATCTCTTGCTTTTCTGGTGGAACAATGTTGATGTCCAGGTCCACTTCTGCTTCCTTTACATCAATCTCTTCAACTGGTGGTGGCCTGTTCAGAATTACTCTAAAGTTCTCTGCCCAATGTGCTTCCTGGTCTCTTGCCATCATCAAGAGTTTCCCCTCTTTGGCTTTAATAAGGACATCACTGGTGCCACAGAACTTGCAGCAGATCATCTTGGTAATCTTGTAGACTCTGCCATGCTCTCCTTTCCCAGCTGCTTCCTCTGTCTCACTAGTAAGGTCATTCAGGAGTGTCCTCTTATCAGCTCTAGCCATTCGCTTGACCTTCTGATCCATTCCTGTACTGCTGCTTGTGTCTTTTGGCAGACTCTCCAATGTGGTACTTATTAGCTTCTTTTTCAAGTCCCTTTTTTCTTAAATGGCTTGCTGCATATCTGGTCTTATCCATTCTTTCCTCTTTCTCTCTTTGAGCCCCAGGCAGGCTTCACTGCTCTTCTCATGCACTGTTCTCACAATTTTCCACTTCTTGTTGATGGCATCTGTGTCTAGTTCACTGACATTTTCTATGTCTGCCAGGGCCTGAAACCTGGAGGATGAAGGTACCCCTCACCTTGTGCTCTTGCAGTTTCTCTACATTGAAGTGTTTGAGCACCACAGAACTGCATCCTGCACTCTGCAACTTCCTTATCATGACTGCTACAATCAGGAAATGGTTGCTTCCAAAATCAACCACTTTCCTTGCTTTGACATTGAGTAGAAAGTCTCTCCATGTGCCGTTAATCAGCAGGAGGTCAATCGGTCAAACTGTTGAATGAGCACCACATCACCTTATGAATGTCATGGTATGGGAAGTGTTACACCCATCACAAGGTTTTTTCAAAACACAGTTCTACAAGCTTCTCTCCATTCTCATTTCTGGCACCACATCCATGTTTCCTCATGGCTCTCTCCAAGTGTGTGTGGTCATTTCCCACCTTGACATTCATGTGTCCCATCACAATCAGCAGGTATTGCACTGGTCTTGCACTTAGTACTCAGGACTTCCATCTTTGTGCTAGTAGCTTCCTCTTGGCTTTCACCGCTCAGTCATACTTGCAATAACTTTGGAAGTTCTTCACATACACATGTAGATTTATTCTTCATCACTGCTTCTGTAATAAAGGGTTTTTTTTTCTACAGGACGGGGTTGTTAGCCCAATGTTCAACTTCCAACCAGGAGGACCAGAGACCACATTTTGTATGGCTTTGACCTGTCTGGCATGGGTGGCCCTGCCTACCAGGTATAGATCTCTAGGTCTTAGATGCATAGAAGATGCATAGAAGCCCCTGACCATGACAAGGTAGTGATCCACCAAAGGAATTTTGAATTACTTGAGTATAATTTATCACAGCCTACAGCCAAATGGGCAGATTTAGACCCGAAAGCAGACTCAAAAACAGTTCTGAAAATAGAATGGCTTTAATGTGTCTTAACATAAATAAATACTGGTCATTTGGCTGCTCCTCCTCTCTGCTCCTGCACAGTGTGAAGAAGCTGTTTGTCCGGGCTCCCTTTTGGTGGAATGACCTTCCCATTGAGGTCAGAACTGCCAACTCCCTGCCCACCTTCAAGTGCAGACTGAAGACTCACCTCTTCAGGCTGCACTTCTCCCCTGCTTCCCTGCCCACTGTGCAAGTGCATAATGGTCTTGACCAACCCAGGCTGTGTACTGTCTTGCCTGGGGTTAGCCATTGGAGATTTAGTTTCCTCTATTTAGTTGTACTTTGTCAGCTCATTTGTATGATTGAATTTTGTTTTCCTTGGCTGTTTGCTGACTGTTGGTATTTCAACAGAATATTACACTTAATGTTATTCTGTCACTTGTTCAGTTGGCACTAGAACTTTCTTGTCTAGAAGTTCAGCATTTCTTGTACCTGACTTTTGCACTTGTTGTACATCGCTCTGGGTAAGAGTGTCTGCTAAATGCCATGTAATGTAATAAATTCTCAATGGTAACAGAGAAAAGGGCAGATACTGGCATACACTGTCATTGCACAGTCCAAGAAGAAGTTGAGGCACAGCACATTAACAGTGTTCATGGCTCAGAAGAAAGTTCCGAGGTTGAGCAAAGTGCCACACAGGTCAAAAACAGAAATCAGAGCAAAGTTCCAGTCAGGCAAAAGTCTGTAGACCAAAACACAAAAAGGCAAAAACTCACACATGACCTAGAGTCCAGGAAAAATAACCAAAAAGAACATAGTATAGAAAAGAAAATAACCCCACAAAGAGTGAATCTCAAGACTGAGTTAAAGTACTGTTGCTGATTAACTAATCAGCAGCAGGTGGGACTGGCCACAGAGTAGGAGCAGGCAGAGCAGGTCTTGGGTAAAACTTGGAGTGGAGTAACTGGTAACACACAGCACACCAGTCACCAGAAGCAAACCCTGGCTCAGAACCTGGAAACCCTGGGCCAGACTGTGACATAATTGCATTCACCCAGTATCATTTTGGGGCAGCACAGTGGTGTAGTGTTTAGCACTGTCACCTCTCAGCAAGAAGGTTGTGGGTTTGAGCCCAGTGGCTGGTGGGGGGCTTTCTGTGTGGAGTTTGCATGTTCTCCCCGTGTCTGTGTGGGTTTCCTCTGGGTGCTCTGGATTCCCCCACAGTCCAAAGACATGCAGTTAGGTTAACTGGCTACTTTAAATTGTCCATAGGTGTGAATGGTTGAGAGGAGAAAACCTCTATAATAATCCAGTAGAAGGCAACGGAAAACCACTACTGTATGTCTTCCCTAGAAACTTTGATGGCTGAAGCCATCAGGCAGAACACTGAAGAAGTATCATTTTGATTCCTATCTTCATTTGTATAAGATTTACCCCATTCTTTCAGTTAAGTCTAATTTTTCGTACTTTGACTATGCTTGTTATATAATAAAAATAATACTCAAATTAGTAGTAATAAATAGTAGATAATAATATGTGCTTTATTACTTCCAGGAAATTCTGTAGTGGCTGAAATGGCCACTGTGCATTCCTGCTTAGTAGATGCCAGGGAGTTACAGCTGTAAAATGATGTACACCATCAGAGATATAATAATAGGCCCTGCCATCAGGTCCATATTAGCAGCACTTTGTGTTCTGGCTGTGGGTAATGATAGCAAAGAAATCTTCCATGACGTAGCTCTTGGCATTTCATTCCATTTCCCCTAGAGAGGTTTAGTAAGACAACCTACAGTGTATATGTAGTCTAGTCTCTGTGTTCATATAAAACACTCAAGGCACTCAGGCACTTTCTGTTGGTCAGCTCTCTCACTGTGCCTCACTAAACAGATCCATATCAAGCTAAGGGTGTCTTTTAACACTTAATCACTGTCCTGAAAAACACCACAGTCAACAAGAGTCAGGTCTTACCGGTATAAGTTCTCCTTATTCCTAAGAATACAAAACTAGCTAACAAGGAGCATCCCATTAATAATAATCTAGCATCTTATTCCTAGCTAAAAGTGCTAGGAAGGTACTATTGTAACAGATTCTATATATGAATTGACTACAATTATGACAATGAAAGGACATTCGGCAATGCTCATATTGGTCATATTTCTAGAGTAGCAAGAACACATTCTTGGAACATTCTCTGGGTGTCGGAAAGGACATCCTTTGTACCATATACTAGAGCACTCACTGTCGCCTCACAGCAAGAAGGTTCTGGGTTCGAGCCCAGTGGCTGACAAGGGCACTATTAAATCAATGGTACTATTAAAGTGACATTACTTATTGATGACTTGTCTTACCAGGGGGTGTAGTGGTTAGCACTGTCGCCTCACAGCAAGAAGGTTCTGGGTTCAAGCCTAGTGGCCGACAGGGACCTTTCTGTGTGGAGTTTGCATGTTCTCCCCATGTCTGCATGGGTTTCCTCCGGGTGCCCCGGTTTTCCCTGCAGTCCAAAGACATGCAGGTTAGGTTAATTGGTGGCTCTAAATTGACCATAGGTGTGAATGTGAGTGTGAGTGGTTGTTTGTCTCTATGTGTCGACTTTGCGATGATCTGGTGACTTGCCCAGAGTGTACCCCGCCTCTCACCCTGGGATAGGCTCCAGTTTGCCCATGACTCTGCACAGGATAAGTGGTTACAGATAATGGCTGGCTGGCTGGCTGGATGGTGTTATTTATGACCTGCTTGACACTACAGGCATCTGATATATGGTAAGATTAATTAAGGCTATCAGCTATTGATCGACACTAGGCAACATTAAGCATACAATATCTTATCTTATTTATACTTAAATAAGATGGCTAGGTCTCTCCTCCAAGCATGGTCATACACCTATTATGTGATCACTAATTTCATGTGGGCCAGTATAGTGTGTTTGCACTCCCACTCCCAGGAAGAACATTAAAGGAATTTGCAATGACTAAATAAAGTATACAGGAAGGGGAAAATGTGGTAAAATGCCAAAAAGATGGTTTTAGGGCCACATTTGAGTAAGGAAATGGCAAGTGGAAAGATGATAGCTAGACATTATTATGAGTAAATTCCTACAAATTAAGTCATAAGAAAAACTGTGATCTGTTTGACCTCTCTTAATGCATTCTAACTGATTTGTGCCCATGATGTTATATTGAAAGTCGAAGACCAACTCACCTACACTTACAGGGTGCCTTAAACATGGGTTTAAGACATGGGTAAATGTGCTGTAGGTTTCAGTGTAGTTTATTTTCTACTACAAAGAGAGAAGTTGATGTCTCTGTGGGAAGGCAAGGTGGGGTGCTGGGCTCTGCTCCTAGAGCAGGTGTCACTAAATGACAGATGGAGAAGACAGAACACAGAGTCCTTGCGCTTCTCCCGCAGCTCCACATGCATGTCTCAGCTCCGCAGGGATTTCACTGCACCTTTCAGTGTCCTTCAGTGCATAGCCACGACCTTCACTCACACACACACACACACACACACACACACGGTACACACGCGTGCGCGCGCGCGCACACACACACACACACACACACACACTTGGAATGCATGGACACATTTGGAAGCAAAGAAGTGTTCACCAATGCATACATTTTGTGCTCACTTTTTTCTTCTCATGCATGCTCACACAGAGTGGCACAGTTTGTTCTCCTCCACCCACACTCTCGCACTGGGCGGGCATGCGTGTGCACGCGCGCACACACACACACACACAGACACACAAAGGCTCAAGGGCATGCGAGCCATTGAGCATACCAGTTCCATCACTTTCTCACTTTTATCCTCTCACACACTGTCACACACACACTGCAGCTTTTTGCATAATGCAGGCCATTTTAAGTCTTGGTCAGAGCTCTTTCAAAATGGAGTATCTCTTCCTCTCATCTAACTATTTTAAAGTCTTGATAGATGGACACGTGTGGCTTTTAGAAAATACCCTTGAAGTTTGAAAATATACACACTACGCCATCATTCTTACATAGATTGAGAATCGAGAAAGCCTTCCAAGGATTTAAGCTTCAACTCAGTTGGTCTGGAAGAGTGTTATGTATAGAATTAAACACAATGTGGCATGCAGTTATAGAAAAATAATCAATAATCAATAATCCATGAAGTGGAGTTACAGTTACCACCCCAAAGTTGATTATTTTTCAATAACAGCATGTTCCAAAGTGTTTATTCCACTTAAACTACATTATTTCCCCAACACTATCAATTTCCTATTAATTAAAAAATGACATACATTTTATCCATTTGTAATTATGTATAATGTTGTCATTCTGTCACAAGCCCCTTTTTTTTCTCTCTTGAAATTATTTAAAAAAACACACACACACAGTTTATCATGTTACCAAGAAATGACCAAGAGCTTTGTCTGAAAGACAGTCTCATAAGTGACAATGTAAAGTTACAGCTCTACCCTTGACTGTTATAAAGTGCTTACACTGGAGATTCCTTACAAAAATGCTAAATAAACATTCATCACTGCTTATCCAGTTCAGAGTCACAGGCAAGCTGGAGCCTATCCCAGCTGACTATGGCCGAGAGGCGGGGTACACCCTGGACAAGTCGCCAGGTCATCACAGGGCTGACACGGAGACAAACCCACCAATTAACCGAACCTGCATGTCTTTGGACTGCGGGGGAAACTGAAGCACCCGGAGGAAACCCACGGAGACACGGGGAGAACATGCAAACTCCACACAGAAAGGCCCTCATCAGCTGCTGGGCTCTAACCCAGGACCTTCTTGCTGTGAGGCGACAGTGCTAACCACCATGCCACCCATGCGAAGCAGTCATCATGCTAAAAGCATGTTAAAAGTAATTATATCTCTGGCTTGTGTGTGTGTGTGTGTGTGTGTGTACTGTAGTGGTCATAGCAGCACTGAACAGCGAGAGGCAAGCGTTGGATTTACTGTAAACTTATCAAACTCCCGGAGGGCATCAACAACACTCCAGCTCCCACTTGGGGAAAGAAGAACGCAATGTTGATTAGTGCTTACGCTCCCACAATGACTAACTCAGACGACATTAAGGATAAATTCCAGATGAAACGCATCGCTGAAGCCCAGAAGAAACAAGCTGCACGGAAGGCTTGAACTATCCCCACATTCACTACAGCACCTACCCGCGTGTGCCCGACATGTGGGCGTACCTTCAAAGCCCAGATTGGCCTCATTAGTCTCCTCCAGACCCACAACCACCACCCATCAAATTGAAGTCAAGGTCATCTTCGACCCCGAAGGACGAACATCATAGTGTACTTGTATTACGGTCCTCAATATGTAGCAAGTACAAGTTTGGATCATTTTTGGGAAATGAGGACTTCGGCTGGACCGAACGAGGTGAATTTAAATCTGGGTGGGACGAATCCCACCCGTCCCACCCTCTATCTGCACCCGTGAGGACCAGCCGAAGTCCTCATTTCCCAAAAATGATCCAAACTTGTAC
>JAODOK010000012.1:56775455-56789139 GCA_027576575.1 Netuma bilineata
CATGCAAACTCCGCACAGAAAGGCCCTCGCCGGCCACAGGGCTCGAACCCGGACCTTCTTGCTGTGAGGCGACAGCGTTAACCACTACACCACCGTGCCGCCCCTCTCTCGTTCTACCAAAAATAAAATTAAAAATAATTAATTAATTAAAAAAAAAAAAAACTCTGCTTCAGTAAAACGAAGTTACTAGTACGGCATCGCTGATCTCTCGCCCACATTGTTCTCCTTGTGTATCCAAACTCGCTAAGGTTTGTGTTGCTTCTAATCTGGCTTTCTTGGCAGATCTTTCATTCATCCTGTTGCTTCTTGATACTGCAAGTTAAGTTTTCGTCTTGATCTTATCGTGTCCCAATTTGAGTGCTGGTGCCCGATGGGGATTTATTTTATCGTGGAGGTTTGACGGTGTTCCTGCGAGGTGAGAAGCACAGTGTTCGCACTAAAGCTGAAAAGTTCAACTTAAATCGGCAGAAAATGTCATCATTTTAATAATTAGCAATGAACTCTTCCCAGATATAAAGTGGTCACCACATGCGCGGGTGTAATTAGCTTAAGTCCTTACGATGTATGTTTTTGAACCACAGCGTACACACGGCGTTCTCTGGACAGCTCTTCATCTGTTTTGTCGCCGTTTTTAATTATTTGGGGAACTCTGAAGAACTGTTTGTCATTATTACTGCAATCATATCCCACCCACAAAGTAGGCACGGTCTTTCTTCAAAGGCAATGAAATCAAAAGAAAAATCACGAAGCTCTGTAGTAGCTCACATGTGAAGCGCCGCTATCTTGGTTGTTGTCATCATCCAACATGGCAGACTTCCAGTTTGGAAAAGAAACGTGACGTCACATGCACACGAAGAATAGCTCATGTAAGAGGGACTGTTCCGTTCCATGCAGTTTTGTTGCAATTTTTCTGCCATAATAATAAAACAAGAGTGCTCGGAGAGCACAATATCCCCCGCTGGCAATTCTGCCATAACTCTGGTAAAACACAACTGAATTGAACGAAATTGTAATATGCGTATTACCGACATAAAGAATCCTGCCAAGTTTTTTTTTTTATTGTGAGAGGAGTTGATTTCAGAAGGTGAGTAGCTACCCTTCCTGGGACGGACGGACGGACATCGCCACAACATAATCCCCTTTCGGGCCTTTCAGCCAGTGGGCGGATAAAAACTGTGAGGGAAGTTGATTTCGGAAAGCAAGCACACCTTGATTAAATTGCCAAAGTACAAGTTTGTTAATAATTCAAGGGCGTAACTCCGGTCAAATTTGCCCAAATTAAACGAAATTTCAATATGCGCATAACTGTCATACAACAAAGCCTTTTGCCAAGTTTGGTGAAATTCCGCCACAAATTGTGAGAGGAGTTGATTTCAGAAGGCGAGCACACCTTCATGAAATTGTCAAAGTACAAGTTATTTAATCAAGGGTCAAAACTCTGGGAAAATCTTCACAAACGAAATTAAATCGCAATATGCGTATTACCGTCATATAACGAGGCCTTTTGCCAAGCTTCGAGAAATTCGTCCAAAAATTGTGAGAGGAGTTGATGTCAGAAGGCAAACACCTTCATGAAATTGGGAAAGTACAAGGTTGTTATTTGAAGGGCTGTAACTCTGGTAAAATGCAACTGAATTGAACGAAATTGTAATATGCGTATTACTGACATATAACAAGGCCTTTTGCCAAGTTTGGTGAAATTCGTCCAAAAAATTGTGAGAGGAGTTGATTTGAGAACGCAAACACTCTCTCATGAAATTATCAAAGTATAATTTTGTTAATCAAGGGCTGTAGCTCTGGTAAAATGTGACCCAATTTAACAAAATTACAATCTGGGTATTACTGACATATAACAAAGAATCCTGCCAAGTTTGGTGAAATTCTTCCAAAAATTCTGAGAGGAGTTGATTTCAGAAGGTGAGCACCCTCCCAAGGATGGACGGACATCGCCACGACATAATCCACCTTCGGGCCTTTCAGCCAGCGGGGGATAAAAAGCAACAAAATATGGAATGAAAGTATTTGATGGTAAGAACATTTTCTTTCATTTTTCCAAGAATGTTAACTTATTCAGTTTCAGAAAACCACGCTGGATTCACCAGTCGATAAACAGAACCACCTCCTGTCACAAGCACCAATCTTCAACTTCCATAACTGTAATGTTAACATCTACAACTCTTCTTAACCGATCGATGAACTTTGAGCACTTTCACTTTTTAGAAAGTCCAAAGTTTAATTTTTTCAATAAAGATGCGTTTTTATTGATTGACTGTTGATGTAAATCTTACCAAATTTTAGTATTTTTTACTCCGCGTGTACGCAACTTGTCACATGTCCGTTAAGCGGAAATTAAGTTTTTAATTTATCAAATTTGCAAAAAATAATAAAAAAAATGCTCCGTTTCTCAAAATCCATTGAAAATAGATAGAATAAAACAGGTATTCCACTCAATCTCGTCATGCATGGTGGTTTATAGCCGACTCGGCGTGGTCTGCTCACATATGACTCGATTCCATGGAATTATTTACTGAAAGCAAGTGTCTAATGACAGGAGACAAAATCTCCAGACTGCATTCCTCTTAAACACACATTGCACATGTGGCGAGGGATAAGGAGTGGGCCGTGGTATTAGCACGAACATTGGAGTTTTGGAAGCTGATCTGTGAGTAGAGTGTAGAGATGACGGCAGCGGGAGAGCTGGATGGACTAAAGGACTAAAGCGCTGCTGCATCGCTCGGTTTAGGTAGAGATGAAGCGAAGGCTAAATCCCAGCAGGTCCTCAGCTAGCATTGTGGGTAACGTAGGATACCATTAAACCAACATTGGGGAAAAAAAAAAGTAAACTCCGCTTTATTGAATGGCACCGAAGATGACATTTTAATAAACAATTACTCTATGAATATGCAAATCTTACTTTAATCACCCTAGTGCCTTTGATCAAGAACCTCAGGTTTATGATCTATTTGATTTGATGACAAAATGCATTTAATAAATAAATTTACCTTCACATAATCTTTGATGAAGCGAGCAGCTTTGACTCCAGTCTCCACATTGAAACTGATGTCCACTTTGACCTCCGTTTCCTGATCGGTCAATTTAATAATTGGTACCTTCAGTAAAAGAAATCAAAAGATCACGTTTTTTTTTTTTATTATTTAAAAAAAAAAAAGCGAGAGGAATTTCCATCCTTGAAAAAAAAAAAAAAAAAACATGAAGGGTGACACTGATGGTGGAAGTAAGTGGACATTGTGTGTGTGTGTGTGTGTGTGTGTGTGTGTGTGTGTGTGTGTGTTCCTCACCGTAGCTTTGTCAAGTACTTTGATAGAGAATGGCTCGGCCACGTTATTTTTCCGGAGGGCCTGCTCCAACTGCTGCAGAGGAGGTCTGTCCCATTTCCCAAACACCACCAAGTCAATGTCACTGCACAGCGCACAACAACAAACCCAGATTAACCCTTTCAGAGACCTTACAGCAGCAAGATACGAGACAAAAGGCCCAAGTTAGAGCTTGCTATGCAAAATGTCCCCTCAGCAGCTCCAGCCACGTTGATCTCCCAGGATAACGTTAGTGTGTAGGGGTTAAGTGTATAAACGCCACAGTAAAACCAAAAACACACCACTGTAGTGCTCAAAATCCATCAGAGTACTGGGAGAAAACCCACAGCACTTCAGACACTCCTTCAGTCTCATCCACTGTGGTCTGAAATCTGACCAACGGTAAGAAACGTAGGTGAAGGTTTCCGTATAAACGTGTTTAACATTGATGGAAGGAGTCTCCAGTGTCGGTGCACTCTAACAGTACGTTTCTTTACGAGAGAAGACTTTATGCTTTCTTGGTGACATGACAGGCTGCATAGTCAGTCTTATTAATTTTGAGAGAGAGAGACATACAGAGAGAGAAAGAGAGAGAGAGACACAGGCACACATACAGACAGAGATACAGAGAGAGACACAGATACACAGGGACAAAGAGAGAGAGAGAGCCACAGACAAATACACAGAGAGAGAGAGACACAGACATACACATACAGAGAGAGAGACACAGACATACACATACAGAGAGAGAGACAGAGAGAGAGACACAGACATACACATACAGAGAGAGAGACAGAGAGAGAGACACAGAGAGAGGACACAGACACACAGAGAGAGAAAGCGTGAGAGAGACAGACACAGATACACAGAGACACACACAGAGCAAGAGACAGACAGACAGAGGGAGAGACAGACAGACAGATAGAGAGAGACAGAGGAGGAAGGAACAAAAACACACACACACACACACACACACACACACACACACACACACAGAGGGAGAGACAGGCAGACAGAGGGAGAGACAGGCAGACAGAGGGAGAGAGAGAGCCAGGCAGACAGACAGAGAGAGGGAGAGAGAGACAGACAGACAGAGGGAGAGAGAGAGACAGACAGACAGAGGGAGACAGACAGACAGAGAGAGCCAGGCAGACAGACAGACAGAGGGAGAAAAAGACAGACAGACAGACAGAGCCAGGCAGACACTGAGCCTACACACTAACTCACCTGGTTGGGAGGTAGAGTCCAGTGCTAAAGCTGCCAAATATCTGAACCTGCACAAACAGAGATTAAATGAAAACATAAAAAGCATGAGACATGTAAACTAGTTCAACAAAATTCTCACATTCTGGATTAAAGAATAAAAGCTGTGCCCTGTCTAATGGTGCGTTCACACCGAATGCGGCTCGAGCGTCAAAATTCGCTCTGGCTGCTCAACCAACAACGCTGGGAAGCTCGTGGACGCTCCGCGATGGAGATGAAACGGGCGGCTACAGGGTCGTTCGGAATGCTTCGCCTTGCAAACTTACTTTATCGGGGCTGCAAAGCAAAACACATCAACCGGCATCTTTGTTCCAGCTGACCACAAGCAAGTTATACATTAAGCTCGTGAAACCTTAAATGTGAAGGTAAGAAATCAAATCAGTAAAGGAGAATAATCAACAGTTATGGCCATCACATGTTTGGTAAGAAAATAAACCAATGACGGGCTAATTAATAGCCGTGTGTGCGTGTGGATGTTAAGTGCCAAGTCAAATTTCAACATGCTGAAATTTCTTTTCAAGTCATAAGTAATGGGTGCAACCCGCCACCGCAATTATTAAACTCCCCTTCATGGTCGGCCACTTGGGAAATAGTTTTGAACAGAACTCCCGTTTAGACAACTGTGTTCTCGCGTCGCTGCTCGGCGCTGAGAGACACTGGCTCACAGAGAAAACGAACGACTTCTGATCACCAACGCTCTCGCCGCGTTTCGTGCGAACGTAGGGCAAGACTGCTATGGCTTCGGACTCCTCCAGACCCAATATGAAAGAACCTTGTTGCCAGCTATTGCAGCTGTTTTGGTGCAACCAGAAGGTTTTCATCTAATGTTCAATCCGCACGAACTCGCTTGCGACATCCAACTGAGAACATGGATCAAACTTCAGACAGCTGGCACGACGGCATAAAAACGTTTGGTGTTTGAAATATCTTTTAAAAAAAGATCACCCCAAATATGGTTCTCTGCTTCAGAGGCTGCTCCAGATGGCCATCTAGATTTCTCTCTCAGGTTACATTTTGTCCCAAGATGCAGTCAGGTCTGGATGAAAGCACTCAATGAGAAAGAATAAAAATGTGTTGCTGTTTAACCAAGAAAAACAGAATTACTGATATGATGTTTTCTCTAAGACTGTTACGACCCTGGGTCATAATGTGCTTTATTCTATCCACATTCACTGGATATGAGCAACTGCATGCTCTGATTGGCTACTCTACTACTAGGCTATCAGCTCATATACCATGAGTAGAGAAAAACAAAATGGTGGAGCGTTTTGCTGGACCAACCAAGGACAAAATAAAAACTCTACTCGAAAACAAAAACCCCAAAAATATTAAAAAAAACAGCAAAATATGGAATGAAAACCTTTGATGTAAGAACATACCTTTTTTTTTAATTTTTCAAGAATTATTATTATTGCATTTTTCACAAATTGCTACTATTATTTCACCGGTTTGTTTACATTCTTCATCTTTAAGCATTAAAATTTGTTGAATTTTTTTTAGACTGGTTTAAAAGCTCAAAGATGTTTGAAAATTACAGAACTGAAATGTCCAAGGAAGAATTAAATAAATGTCTAAAGCTATTCTATACCTCGGCACACCAGCAAGACGGCACGTTCTACAAAAAAACAACACAAGTCAAACTGTGCAGCCATCGATAGGTTTTTAAGAAGTCTGTGCAAGTGGAAATTATTTTGTCAGACGTTCTGTATAAAGTTATTATTTATCGAATTTGCAAAAAATTTAAACGAAAATGATCTGTTTCTCAAAATCCAGTGAATGTGGATATAATAAAATAATTATTCCACTCAATCTCGTCATATATGGCTTATAGCCTACTCAGCTCATATACGACTCAATTTCATGGAATAATTGTTAATGTGAATAAATATTTAGTCGCTAATAACTACATTTAACTTTGTATAACATGAGACATCTGTGGAGTCACAATAACCAACCTATGTTTACAAGAACACACATGTCGACATTTAGTCCTCCACTGATGGGTCGCGCTTTCAGCCCAACAGCCGTGGCCCACTCCTGACATACATGCTATTAAAGTAACACTCTGTTTTAACACAACCTGAAGAAAGTTTCCAACATGAGGTTAACCTAAATAATAGCTTTTAGTTATCTTGGGTCTACCGTGACTCTGAAGTGTTTTATTGAGGTCTGGGAGTTTAATGCAACAGCTGTGGCTTAGTGAGTAAAAGCTCCCAGCCAGCAACCAGACGACCCACATGGGACGTGGGGTAAAAAGTGGGGTGGCAGAGTGCATCATTTTTAATTTGCCAGAAATATATTGTCCGCAGTATAATATTCAGGAAGAAAAGTGTGTCTGTCTGTATTGTGAGTTAAATAAAACATACCAGATCAGTAAGATCACCCTTAAATACTGCCGTACTGGTCACTATAGTATGGCCACAAACAAGATGGCGTAAAAATCCAGCCATGAAGTTCAACTGGAACTTAACACTTTGTGTGCCACTACACTGAAACTGGAGACATATTCAGGCTTCCCGCCAAGGCTAGGCTCTACAGAGGGAACGCATGGAAAACAGCTGCTTCTCTGCATACACGTACATCCTCTTATTGAGCTCATGAAAGACAAATCTTTGTCTCTTTCTCTACATCAGCGAGGACACTCCTCTCACCTAAAACCTAAGTCCACAGCAGTGGATCATTAAGGTCTATTCTGTTCTGTTATAATAATGTTTTCAGATGCTTTTCTAACAATTATGTAGAAACAAAATAACTCTGCAATGTTCCTGTAATCAACAGAGCTAGTTTTTAATCCATGACTTGAACAGATGGAAGCAATTCGAGTGCAAACTGCACTGAGAAAAAGTGACTAAAAATTCAAGAACTCCAGCTCAGCTAAGCCAAAACTCTGCTCACTGTGATGTTACTCATTTTATCTTGGAAGGGAAGATATTTTTGAACTATAATGCTCATGAAGGGCGGCACGGTGGTGTAGTGGTTAGCACTGTCGCCTTGCAGCAAGAAGGTTCTGGGTTCGAGCCCAGTGGCTGATGGGGGCCTTTCTGTGTGGAGTTTGCATATTCTCCCCGTGTCTGCGTGGGTTTGCTCCGGTTTCCCCTGCAGTTCAAAGACATGCAGGTTAGGTCAAGTCAAATTTATTTGTATAGCGCTTTTAACAATAAAAATTGTCGCAAAGCAGCTTTACAGACTTTGAACGACTTAAAACAGGCAAAATGGTGGCTCTAAATTGACTGTAGGTTTGAATGTGAGTGTGAATGGTTGTTTGTCTCTATGTGAATATGATGATCTGGCGACTTGTCCAGGGTGTATAGTCAGCTGGGGTAGGCTCCAGCTTGCCCGTGACCCTGCACAGGATAAGAGGTTACGGATAATGGATGGATGGATATTCATGGGGAGGGGGTCCACAAACACCTACAGGAGATGCTTCGTAGCTAACAGCTCCATTCCTGCATTCGACTAGTGACCATCAGGAGGATACCGTACCAGCCAGTTTCGGCCCCTTATCCTTGATGGATAGCACTGGTATGGTGTGGCCCTTCCATCAGGAGGTATCATGCATCTGTGTTAACTACTTTCACCTAACTCTCCAACCATACTTGGTAATCTCTTTGCAACCATAACAACTCTCCAACCATAACTACTTCATCTTGCACATCTGTGATAAGCTTTCTGGTCTCTGTAGGACAAAAACAAAAGTGATATCTGAAGAGATTAACAAAAGATTTTTCGATATATCCCCTTGCCCCAACAGTGCAAAAAAGTGTTTATCTGCTGAATAAGACTTAAATTTTTTGTGGGTTAAATAAAATGTACCAGATAAGTACTACTACTACTACTACTAATAATAATAATAATAATAATAATAATACGGTCACTAAAGTCACAAACAAAATGGTGTAAAAAAAAAATCAAACTCTGAAGTTCAGCTGGAGCTTAACATTTTGATTGTCACTGCATTGAAACTAGAGATGAGAAGAGATATCCTTCACAGATGGGAGTGAATTATATCCACACACACACACACACACACACACACACACACACACACACACACACACACACACACACACACACACACACACACACAGAGACGTTCACTTTCAACTAAACAGAGGTGACACTAAAATGGCTGCCTTAAGTGAGCAGGAAGCTCAGCAGGAAAACACATGGTGAGGATGAGGAAAAAGAGGAAATGGCTGCCAGGAACAGAAAAAAGGACAATTGGCTATGTAAGATACACATGAATGTGCAAGGAAGGAAAACTAAGCTGTTCTTTACATGATAATGGCTCAAAGAGAGGAAAAACACACAGCAGGCTGGGGAATAACCCCTCTTCCTTTTCTGTCAGTAACAGCAGTATTAGAACTCTTCCATAAATCTCTCAGAAATGCACACACGGCTGAACGCTATCTCTGTCTGGATTTCTGAGCTATAACCTAATGCCCCATCCTTCTGTCAATACTGCAGCTCACATGCCCTCCCACAAAACACTCACACACACATCGCACGTGCCACACCAGAGGAGCCAGATGGTCTCTTCATGACCTGAAGGCCAAAAGCACTCCCAGAAGACATACAGAAAACACACAAGGGAGATACTGGTGGACAGAAAGAATGAGAGAAAGAACAGGAAATCTCTCCTTTTTAGTCTCACCTTCCTCTCTATCCCCTTTTAAAAGCATGATACAAAGACAAGGGATTAAACAAAGTCTTGCTTCGACATACAGCAGGTATTAATAACATCAGTCTCAGGCCCCAAAGCTTTTCACCTCACATATCATATTCTGAATGCAAAAGAAGTCAAATATTATGGTCTGATGAAAGCGTTTGCTCAACAGAGAAAAAAAATAAAAGTGCAGAAACACTTAAATAATGATTACAAAGCAAGGTTGAGCTCTTTGTTCAAATGCTTTCTCTCCCATCAGTATCAGCATTTACTACTTACAATAAACACACATTTACTATGTTATTATACACACTGAGTTTAGCTGAATGTCGACATTGAAAGCTCTTTGTGTGGGCTGTAGTGTTCTGTGGGTAGTCTGAATCCTGGTTACTATGGAAATTCATTATGGGATTTCCCAAAGGGAAACACACGCACATTCCTGAAGGTCACATGATTTTAAGGTATGGAACCAGTCACTGACCTTCATCCCAACAGGAAGTTCTGGGTCACCGGATGACCTCTGGAATCCTGTTTTCAGCCACCAATTTCTTTCTCAACACACACCTCGGGACTACATCCTTCTCTCTGTCTCTGTTTGCCACCCCCTCTTTCCTTCTTGTCTCAAACTTAATTTCTATCCGCCATGTCCTTTTATGGCACCTGCTAGCCATTTTGACCTTTCTTTAATCTCCAACAACCTTTCTCAGCATATTTATTCTTCCCTTTGTCCATTTTCTCTGACTAGAATATTGGCTTTTCAGGATGTCTTAACAAAATTCGGGACAAATATGTCTCAAGTTGTTCCATATCTAGGTACAGGTTCCCTCTTTCTCTTTGCCTCATTATCTTTCTTCTATAATACCCCTACAATTTCTGTTTGGTGCTCTGATCCTGGCTTTCTAGAAAAGCTGCAACTCCTTGTCTTAATTATGCTTAAAAAAAATCTCTGACTGCAGCATGTCCCTCACCAAGCTATATCATGGGATCATGGGAAAAGCTATCTGAGGTTAATTTAGAACCTCAGAGGTTGATTTTTTGACATGATAACATGATTTGAAATCTGCCTCACTTGTGGCAACAGCAAGCGAGAAGTTTTCAGCATCTTAAATGTTGTCAGTTTCTGTGCCAAGCTGAGCCCTCACCTCATTGGCTGAGTTCAATAAGTGCTTCCGGGTTAGGGTCATGTTTAATGTGTTGTTATGGCTCAGTAGAGGAGTCTTAACAAACACAAAGTCGCTTCTGCTGGAAAGTGTGGAGTAGCAGGGCCTGTATGTACGTGTGTGAGGTTCCTGAGGGCCCCCCACCACCTCCATGTACCGGATGGGCCCATCTGTGTTCAGTTTCAGGTGAAGGTCCTTATGGGAACGCTGCTGGTAAGAATGGCGAGAACGGAAGCCCTTCCTGGAGTAGCAGCACGTTAGGTCATCTTTGTGTCTAAGGCACCGCACCAGCAGCACCACAACAGTCACAAGAAAGACCAGAGTCACGCAGCCCAGTGATATTATGAGGTACAGGCTTATGTCCGGGAGTCCGCCTGTTTTACGAGAAGATGTTTTGTGAAGGTTTGTGACTGTGTCTGCACTCTTCTCCTCTATGCTGATGGTGACAGAAGCACTGGTGGACTGGTTAGGCTGTCCATTGTCCTGCAGGATCACCACAAAGCTGTAAGATGAGTGCTCTTGGCCGCCTGCCTCAACCTCGGCTAGTTTCTTTGTAGTCCGAAGCTCGCCTGTGTGCGCGCCAATGTGGAAAAATTCTGCATCCTCACCAGGTGCGATGCTGTAGAACAGCCATGCGTTGTACCCGCTGTCGGGGTCATAACCAACTATCTTATTCACAAGATGGCCTATGGGGGCAGAGCGGGGCATGGTCAACTGGAGGCCAGAGTCACCAGAGTTCGCAGGGTAAAGGATGATGGGTGGATTGTCATTCTGGTCGATGACGAAGACATGGACGGTGACATTGGAGCTGCGTGGTGAGACCCCACTGTCCTGCACCTGTACTTCGATCTTAAATGCATTCATTTGTTCATAATCCAACGCACGCATGGTAAAGATATTGCCATTCTCTGGGTTGATATAGACGTAAGAGGACACAGGGCTGCCATGGACGGTAGACGGCAAGAGGGAGTAGGTGAGACGGGCATTCTCCCCTAAGTCCGGGTCTGAGGCTGATACTGTCACTAGTGAGGTACTGGGGGCGTTATTCTCCAGGATGTCAACAGAGTAATACGGCTGTGAGAACACTGGACTGTTATCATTCACATCTGAGAGAATAACAACAAGCGCCTTTTTCGAGGACAGTGGAGGAGAACCGGCATCTGTCACTGTCACGATGACAGTGTACTCCGGGACGGTTTCTCTGTCCAAAGGGCCATCCGTAACAAGGGTGTAATGTTCCGCAAAAGCTGATTTCAGCTTAAACGGCAGCCCTGGAGACACTTTTAATGTCATCTGTCCATTTTTACCTGAATCCAAGTCCTTTACGCTGATCAAAGCGATGACAGTACCTGTTGGTGCATCCTCGCTGATGGTACTGGTCAGGGATGCAAACGTCACTTCCGGCGTGTTATCGTTCACATCTGAAATTTCCACTTTGATGTGACATGAACCCTCCATGGCAGGAGTTCCACCGTCCCGAGCCTGAACTGTGATGTCATACACGTTCGCCTGTTCATAATCCACCTCGCCAATGACCAGGAGTTCTCCAGTTTTAGCATCCACACTGAAAACCTGGAGAATCTTCTCTGGGGTGTATTTGCTAAATAAGAAAGATATTTCTCCGTTCGTTCCAGAGTCTAGATCTGTGGCGTTTAATTTGGCCACAATAGTGCCAGGAGGAGAGTTCTCCAAAAGACTAACCCGTTTCACTGGCTCATCAAAAACGGGCGCGTTATCGTTCACATCCAGGGCTGTGATCAGCAACAGTGTGGTGCCGGATTTCTCTGGCTGTCCGCCGTCCACCGCCGTGAGCAGGAGGCGAAATCCGGCGTGCGCCTCGCGATCTAGAGCCTTCTCCAGGACAAGCTCGGGAACCTTACTGCCATCGCTCTTCGTCTCGACGTTTAACGCGAAGAAGTCGTTCGGTTCGAGACGGTAAGTCCGCAGCGAGTTCACGCCCACATCAGGGTCGCGCGCGCTCTCCAGTCGGAAACGGGTTCCAGGCGCGGCCGCCTCCGAGACCTCGAGTGATGAGTTCCAAGCCGGGAACTGCGGAGAGTTATCATTCACATCAACAATATCTACAACGACACGCTGCATCTCCAACGGGTTATGGAGAACTATTTTAAGGTGCAACGAGCATGTTAAACTCAACCCACACAGGCGCTCCCTGTCGATTGTCTCTTTAATGACTAAGGCACCGCTGAATGAGTTTATCTCGAAATACTGAGCGCTGGGATCCGAAATAATAAGCATGTTCCTTTCACTAATCTTCTGAACCGTGAGGCCCAAGTCTTTCGCTATGTTCCCGACAAAAGAGCCCGGCTGTTGCTCTTCAGCCACGGAGTAGTGGAGCTCTGCTGTCGCGCTGGAGAGGCAGGACAGGGAGGAGAGGGAGAGGGCCAACCAGAGCGCGCTCCATCCCGAGCAGCGGCCCCTCTGTCTCCGCTCCATCATCAGCTCACACAGGTCTCAGGCACAACTTGTCTCGTGATCAAACCATATTTATCATCAAATAGGCTATTGATCCTTAGCATGCCGTCCGAAACTTAATCCGTTTAACAGGGAGGAAACTTAAGCGACTTAGACAATCCATGGCACCCGAAAACGTTTGGGTAAATTAATAAAAAAGGAAAGAAGAAAATGCGCAAAACTCCATCCTGCCGTCTCTCTAACCTCCGCGCGCTGACTGGGCCCCTCCATGGCGCGCACCAGGGAGGAGCCTGGGCCACAAAGGGCCACTTCTGATTGGCTGAGAGTAAGGACACACACACACACACACACACACACACACACTTCTCGGAGCCACAAAACTTTTCAGCACAGACTCAGTGTGCCTTAATCCGAGCAGGAATCCAGTGTCTCAGTGACTCTCTTGTATTTCTTCAGTCAAAGAATAAACAGATATCCTATGTTTGAACTTCAGCCCACAGGAAATACATTTTCTTCATCGTATGCAAAATGAACTTTAAGCATATTTGATGTGCTTTTCAGATCTCTATGAGCGAATAAAGGCATTCATTCATTCATTCATTCATTCATTCATTCATTTATGGCACTGATAGAAGGAAAGCCACAAAAACATGGTGAGTTATAACCCACTCCACAGCCACCGGACGGCGCTGTTTCTTGATCAGCTCAACATTTTCCTTTTTTTTTCTTCTTATTTTAAAGACTTGGCAATGATCTCATCTCATCTCATCTCCTCTAGCCGCTTTATCCTGTTCTACAGGGTCGCAGGCAAGCTGGAGCCTATCCCAGCTGACTACGGGCGAAAGGCG
>JAODOK010000012.1:57112217-57124427 GCA_027576575.1 Netuma bilineata
TAGCGCTTTTAACAATAAACATTGTCGCAAAGCAGCTTTACAGAATTTGAATGACTTAAAATATGAGCTAATTTTATAACTAATCTATCTCCAACGAGCACGCCTGTGGCAACGGTGGCAAGGAAAAACTCCCTCAGACGACATGAGGAAGAAACCTTGAGAGGAACCAGATGGAATGTTAGCCTTAGCATGCCAGTGTGCTAGCTGTTAGCATGTTATCCGTTAGCATATTAACATGCTCACTGTTTGAATATTTGTAACATGCTAACAGTTAACATATTAGATATTAGCTGTTAGCATGTTAACTGTTAGCATGTTACCTGTTAGCATGCTCGATGTTAGCATATTATCTGATATTGTGTTAGCATGCTAGCTGTTACATGTTAGCCGTTAGAATATTAGCGTGCCAGCTGTTAACATGTTAGCCTTATCATGTTAGCATGATAGTTGTTCTGCTACAGCTCAGCAAGCACACTTTGCATTTTCTCTGCAGAAATGCAGTCTAGTGTGGAATTGGGGCTGTATATTAAAGAAGCACAGGGCATATTTTTGTATGGTATAAAATCATTGCTGAAGCATTATATGTTCCCAGGAGGCTCCATCTTCATGAAATCATAGAGTTTTGGAATGACCAGAACTCTTCCAAGCACTGGTCATCCAACCAAATAAGTAACTGGGTTAGTAGGGTCTTGGTCAAAGATGTGACCAAGGACCCAGTGGCCACTTGAACAAAACTTCAGAAGTCTTCCACAGAGATACAAAAATCTGTTGGACAAACATCTGAGAAACATTCCATAAATCAGGCCTTTATGGTAGAGTAGGTAAACTGAAGCCACTCCTGAGTAAGAGGCATATGGCAGGCACTTAAAAGACTGTGCATTTGCTTTAAGCAAGATAGTTGAATAGATTGAATCATTTCTCATCTCCCAAGATCAGGGTTCTTGCCTGTGAGAAAATCATACAGCTTGTTCTTCAGGATAAGGAGTCACACCAGCATCTGTGCCAGAGATAACCATATCACTAGAATTGATTGCATCATAATCAGGTAATGACTGATACCAAATGTTTGTAATTTGTAATTGTAACATATGTAGCGGTCTGGGGAAAACCCCATCACATGTTGCTGTCATTGAATTTTTTGCAAGCAGACAAAAATTATAGTTTTGTTCAGAATAGGTTTTTTTTTCTATAACATACTTTGAAAGCATGACAAAAAAGACTGATTGATGAGACTAAAATCAAAGACAAAAAATTAGGTACTGTTCATCAACTTCTTAATACTATCCCCAGATTGAAACATGGTGGTGGCAGTATCATGCTTTGTAGGCACTTCCCAGCAGCAGAGGACGGGAGACTGGTCACAATTGAGGGAAGGATGAATGATGGCCTGACAGCTAAGAGTCAGTCAGGGCCCGTATTTATTTTTGATGGCTGCGACAGAAGAAAATTTGGCGTCAAAGAGTAATAAGTTAATAGTATCCTGACACCCAGCAGTTTGAGTCAGTAGTGTTTAATAAGGAAGCTGCTTCAGGATGCACAGTTGATCTTTATATTTGATAGAGCTGAAATCCAGCTTTCTTTCAACTATAAAGGTATGTGTTTGCTTAAGTATCACTGTTTACTGAGGAACTTTGGTTTTCTTTTGAAGGTTTTGGCTCATACATCCTGCATTTGCTTTAAGCAAGATAGTTGAATAGATTGAATAATCTCTCATCTCCCAAGATCAGGGTTCTTGCCTGTGAAAAAATCATACAGCTTGTTCTTCAGGATAAGAAGTCACACCAGCATCTGTGCCAGGGATAACCATATCACTAGAATCGATTGCATCATAATCAGGTAATGACTGATACCAAATGTTTGTAATTGTAATATATGTAGCGATCTGGGGAAAACCCCATCAAATGTTGCAGTCATTGAATTTTTTGCAAACAGACAAAAATTATAGTTTTGTTCAGAACAGGTTTTTTTTTGTTTATAACATACTTTGACCTCTCAACTAATGTATAAAACCATAAATATACAGTATTTCACCAAAATGACACTGAAATGGCTAGGATCTCTTCCTACAAAGATCATGTTAGGAAAGGGACCTGTTTCATTAGTCTTCCTAAAGATATCTAAAACCTTGCTAGTTATTGGTGCTTGCTTCACACAGCCCATCCCAGCTGACTATGGGCGAGAGGCGGGGTACACCCTGGACAAGTCATCAGATCATCACAGGGCTGACACATGGAGACAAACAGCCATTCACACATACATTCTGGGTTCAAGCCCAGTGGCCAACGGGGGCCTTTCTGTGTGGAGTTTGCATGTTCTCCCTGTGTCTGCATGGGTTTCCTCCACAGTCCAAAGACATGCAGGTTAGGTTAATTGGTGTCTCTAAATTGACTGTAGGTGTGAATGGTTGTTTGTGTCTATGTGTCAGCCCTGTGATAACCTGCCGACTTGTCCAGGGTGTACCCTGCCTCTCGCCCATAGTCAGCTGGGATAGGCTCCAGCTTGCCTGTGATCCTGTCGAACAGGATAAGCGGCTATAGATAATGGATGGATGGTCTCAAATAGAACCTCCAGCATTTTGAGGGCCATCCAGTCTGCTGGTCTGTTGTTTCAATAGGCGTGGCTATAGCCCATCGCCAGAACTGGAGACACCTGGGCCCGGTGTCTCCACGCCTTTAAATCTGGATTCTCCCTCATCCCAGTGGAGCTTTCTTTTCTCTCATCACCGCGCATTGTTTTTGTTCCATGCAACACGCCACATCATATTGTCCACTTATCCATGCACACACCTCAGGCTACTGACTTTACTGATGTTCACTCTCCATCGCTTTGTTTTGTTATGTTTGTTTGTATTGGTGTTATTTTGTTAGAATAAATTACTTGTTATTTTGGCCTTAATACTGCGTCCTTGCTTGTTGTCATGGCTCTTGAGCCAGGTCATGACAAATCAAGGTCACCAAAAAGGTCAAAATTGTTTTTGTTGTGGGTACTGCTTCATATACAGGCGCTAGCCACTACGTCATTGTGCTGTAAGAATACAAGAGTGTAACGATCACGCACTGGACATGCACATACTGTACATGTATTCCAATTAAAATGGCCGGTGAGTGTATGCAATTCGGTTCAGCATTCGAAATAAATGGACTAGACTAAAGAAATCACTTTCAGACATGTTTATGCGTATTACAGAGGGAAAGTGCGTTCCACTGAGCTCTGGTGCCAGGCCATTTCTGGGAAATAAGAGTTTGGGTCATGGCGACAGTGTGTGTCTGTCAGCCTCGGTTCGGAGGTTTCGGTTTCAAAATCTGTAAAAGGTAAGATTAGAATAATATAAAGTGCAGACACTTGGTATATTTTACTTCTGTGATTTTTAAATTGTTCATTTTTGGATTACACTTTATTTTTGTGGCTACTGCCTCTGAGTAAATTTCACACACACACACACACACACACACACACACACACACACACATATATATATATATGGACATGGTATCAGAAAACAATTTTATTTATAAGCAGTAGCCACATATACCCATAGTGTACCTTTTTTTTGTGATATCTTCCTTCATATTCATCATAACTGGTACCAGGTGAGGTTTGTTTTGCCTGGCAACACTTGTTTATATATGGTTTTATCTTGCATTTGTGGATGCAGTCATGAACTGTTTCCATAGATGATGGTTTTCTGAAGTATTCCTGAGCCCATACAGCGATTTCTACTACAGACACGTGTCTGTTTTTAATGCAGTGTTGCCTGAGGGCCTGAAGATAACAAGCATCCAATATCAGTTTTCAGCCTTGTCTCTTCCATACAGAGATTTCTCCAGATTCTCTGAATCATTTAATGATATAATGTACCATAGACTATGTGATCCCCAAATTCTTTGCAATTTTACATTGAGGAGCATCATTCTTAAATTGTTGCACTATTTGCCCACACAGTCTTTCACAGAGCAGTGATGCATCTCTTGCTTCTGAGAGACTCAGCCTTTCTGGGATGCTCTTTTTTATACCCAATCATGTTATTGACCTGTTGCCAATTAACCAAATTATTATTATTATTATTATTATTATTATTATTTTAGCATTACAGAACTTCTTCAGTCTTTTGTTGCTCCTGTCTCAAATTTCTGAAACGTATTGCTGACATCAAATTCAAAATAAGCATCTATTTTTCTAAATAAATAAATAAATTAATTAATTAATTAATTTCTCTCTGTTTCAACATTTGATATGTTGTCTTTTTACTATTTTCAGTGAAATATAGGGTCTCCGTGATTTGCAAAATAAAAACAGAATGTGAAGATTATGTTTTACACAGTGTCCTTTTTTTTGGAATTGGGGTTGTACAACAAAGAAGCCCACAAAATGTTGAGCAACTATAATTGTATATCAGGCAAGAATAGGACAACATTTCACATTCAAAACTACAGCAATTTTTCTCCTCAGTTTACAAACATTTACAGTGTTGTTAAAAGTAGAGGTAATGCAACAAAGGTGTAAACATGCCCCTTTCCCAACTTTTTTGAAACACATTCCTAGCATCAAATTCAAAATTATCATAAACTAGTAAAAATTAAACACAATAAAATATTAAAGTGTGAAACTGAGAAATATTTTCTTTGTACTATTTTCAGTAAAATACAGGGTTTGAATGATTTGCAAATTCTGTTTTTCTTTACATTTTACACAGTATCCCAATATTTTTGGAATTTGGGTTATACTATTGTGAGTGCAAGATGTGTGGTGGCTGTGTCATTCATGTCTGAAAGGTTGAGTCTGGGGTGGTGGGTAATTTTGGAGGCATCATGTGTGACCCTAGTATATTTGTTTTTGTTGGAGACAGTCAGCATCATGTAGAAACAGGGGGAAAGAGTACAGCAGGATTGATTGGATTATACTTTTCTAAAGTAACAGGTGGTGGAGGGCAACAGAAAGTGCTCAGAGTTTGCAGATGACATGGAGTCTTTGCTGAGATTGCTTATGGATATCAGTGACGTGTTGATCAGAACTGAGTTTACTGTCTCAAGTAAGTCCAAGATATTTCAAGCTGCTGACTTGTTGTCTTGCCATGGATGGACATGGGGTTCAATCCAATGAAGGGTGTGTTAATGACCACTTCTTTTGTTTTGTCCAAGTTCAACTGAAGGTAGTTTTCAGTGCACCACTATGTGAAATGAGAAGAGTAGAAAGGAGTCCCAGTATGGCAGTGTCAGAGTATTTATGCTCAGTGGTGATGGGAGAGGCCGAAGCAGTCATTTGTGTCAAGAGTGTAGAGAAAGGGACTGAGAGCACAGCCCTGAGGGGCTCTAGTGCTGGTGGTGGTGGTCAATGATGTTACTGTACCTATTCTTACAGACTGTGGTCTGTTGCTGAGGAAGTCATGGATAAGGTGAGGAGGGATGTTGAGGTGGTGGAGTTTCTTGATCTGGTAACATTGAGTTGTGTTGAAAGTGGAGCTGAAGTTAATGAAAAGGACTGAGGCAAAGTTGTCAGGCGATTCCAGATGTTGGAGGAAGGAGAAGAGGAGGCATGCCACAGCATCCTCTGTCCTCAGCTTGGCCCTGTATGCAAACTGATATGGGTCCAGCTGTGATCTTACAGCTGGTAGGATAGTGTACAGAATAATTTTTTTTCCAGGCTATTGAGGTGAGTGTGACCAACTAGTAGTGGTTGAATTCAGAGGGGCGGGGTTTCTTGGGTACCAGTATAAAGGTGGACATTTTCAAGGGTGGGAACTGATGTCCTGTAAGATTCCCAGAAGGTGCAGTAAAGGATAGGGGAAAGATTCATGGTGTAGGGCTCGTGATATGGGAAGGAAGTAAGCTGAACCTCACAGATAGCAGAGTGACTGTGGATGTCAAACTGTGCATAGAAGGTATGCAGAGTGCTGGCAAAAGGTAGTGGGATCTGTGATTATGGAACCATCTTGCATAGTTTCATAACCAGTTAGCGTTCTTAGCATTATGAAAGAATTTGTGTTCATGTCACTAAACTCCTGCTCCAATCTGTCTTTTTTTGTTGAGTTTGGCCTTTGTCTCATTCTTGATCTGTCTGTTAACCCCAAACAAAACCCCAAAAATAAACTCCATTTGCTGATCATGGCAAGTGCCCACGCACATTTTAATTAAAAATAAAACTTCATAATAACAATTTATCCATTTTAAAAAAGACATGGTATTGCTAAGAATAGGCTTCCCTGGGTGCTGCCATTTGCATTGAAATTGGATATCCCCTTGTGACATAGCTTACACACTAGCTTACACATTTACCTTAGAAACACAGAGCCATCAAATAAAGGCTTCTAATTCTTTAAAAAAAAATCCCTGGGTGCTGTAGTGCAGCTGCCCACTGCTCTGTGTGTGTGTGTGTGTGTGTGTGCGCGCGCGTGTGCATGCATGTGTTCAATGCTTCAGATGGGTTAAAAGCAGAGAAAGAATTTCACGATGCTCAAAAGTATATGTGACAAAGGCTTCTAATTCTAAATATCTAATCAGAAATTTTCTGTAACCATGTGATTTTTACTGACAACAAAATCCACAAAATCAACAGAATTCTCTTTTATAAAGTTTAAATCTAAGCTAGATAATGCATGTGCAGTACTGACACAGATACTAGTAAACAATTTCTGTTGGCATAGCACAAACGCAATTCTTTCCATCAAAAAAAGCTCACTTTTCTCAGTGAATAAAAACAAACAAATGCATGTCATATAAAAATACAAGGAAAAAATAAATGTTTTCAGGGAAAAAAAACCCCCAAACACTGCAAGTTAGCAGGCGATGGAGCATTTATTGGCGACAAAACATCTGCCAACTGTTCTGGGTATGTCTGCTCACTGCTCATTTGTGTGTGCATGTTGACTGCTTCAGATGGGTTAAAGCAGAGCCTAAGTTCCCCTCCGGATTAATAAAGTACACAATTAAAAAAAAAAAATTGCCAGTTGCCGGCAGTTATTGACAGGGCTGTTATATCTGGGATTTGGATATCTTGCGTATGTAAGCTTGGCCAAGTGCATTTGACAGAATGCGTTACGGTTATGGAAGAGTCTAAATTATTGCTCACCTTAGTGCCTTTCTTTTCTTCCTGGTTCTGTAATCTTTTCCCATGTGAACCATTCCGCTGTGAAGTGGTCTTCGCAAACCACCTTGTGCCTGCCAAAATGAAATTTGTCCACAGTGTGACCAGTGCCGATGAAATGCAGCCATTTCGCCACTTGTAATATCCGCTTGTCAAAGTAATATCCTTAGTAGGATTAGGGATGGCAAAAAACGATTTCCCTTTGCAATGATCAGGCTTATTTTTACACCCAAACACTTGACACTCAGGCATTGGGTTGTTTACAAAAATTTAGAAGTGATGTATTCACGAGATCTAGGCCTAGGTAAGTCATGTGGTGCGTCAGCTATGTCACAATCTTGGAGTGCGGAAGCAGGAAGACAACATAATGGTCTAAAAAGCCAAGTGGAGGATGTGCCGTGTGCTGAACGCAGTGAACAATTCACTTCTGGTCAAGTTTTTTTTGTCTCTGCAGAAACTTTTTAGCATCATTTTTCATGAGATAGAATGTTTCTGTAGAGTTTCAACTTGTTTGCCAGCATGCTGTCAAATGTCATCACAGGTTTGCTGTCTCGATTACGGTTTACTGTACACTGTACTGCACTAGACAACTGCTAATATAATAGATTTTTAATAGTAGACTAAAGTAAATACTGAGGCTACTCTGAGGTGAGGACAGATTGACAAAAAGTAAATTTCTCTTTCACACAACCTTAATAGGTCATTCTTATTTTTAATAAATATCATAATAATTCAAGTTTTTCCACATACTTGGACAGGAAGTACATCTGCTGTTTCCTTTTGATTTTTTTCCAGTAATTGCTTCTTGCGAATATATACTACATGATGGGTTCAAGTGTACTTTATGCCATTCGGTATGGCAGCGTAAAGAATACAAAGTCACACGACTCCACGGAGTATATTGAGGAGGCTTGGGGTAAGAAACTGTTACACAGTCTGGCCATGGTACCTTTTGCCAGACAGCAGGAGGATGAAGAGTTTGTGTGAGGGGTGTGTGGGGCCGTCCACAATGCTGGTGGTTTTACAGATGCAACGTGTGGTGTAAACGTCTGCGATGGAGGGAAGAGAGACTCTGATGATCTTCTCAATTGTGCTCACTATCCTCTGCAGGGTCCGCAATTCGAGACATTGCCTGGTTTGGAAATTGCACTGATGCAGCTGTTCTGGATGGTCTTGGCAGTTCCTCTGTAGAATGTGGTGATGGGGGATGGGAGATGGGCTTTTCTCAGCCTTTACAGAAAGTAGAGATGACCAGGTGAGAGGGACTGGGTGAGCTTCTCCATTGGTGAACACCAAGGAATTTGAAGCTCTTGACCATCTCTACAGATGAGCCATTGATGTTCAGCAGACAGCAGTCACTTCATGCTCTCCTGAAGTCAACAACCATCTCTTTTGTTTTGTCCACATTCAGAGACAGGTTCTTGGCTCTGCACCAGTTTGTTACAACATGCAGAAGAGGCTGTACCTCCTCTCTGTATGCTGACTCATTATTCTTGCTGATGAGGTTGACCCTACATGGTTGTGTCATCAGCAAACTTGATGTGATTCGAGCTGTGCACTGGTACACAGTCGTGAGTCAGCAGAGTGAACAGCAGTGGACTGAGCACACAGCCTTGGTGGGGGGGGGCAATGCTCAGTGTGGTGGTATTCTTTCTTTCCTTCAGTCCTCATTTCTTTCTTTTTCATTTTCTCTCCATTCCTACTTTCTATTACTTTCCCATTCAATCTTTCTTGAACTTTGCATTTCTCTCCTGGCAGACAAGGAAGGTTTATGTGAGAGGAGAGAATACCCTTGCTCATCCTGACAGCTACAAAAAACAGATGCATCTGAGCACCTCCAAAAAGTACAGCCTTCCTCTCTCTTTTTTCTGTTTATTTGTACCTTTCTAGTCTCTCACACACACACACACACACACACACACACACACACACACACACACACACACACACACACACAAGCATATGCATACATACATGCATACACAGCTGCAGGAGTTAAAAATAGGTCTAAGAATGGAGCCTCACACCAGTCCTGAGGATATAAACAGATAAGTGAAGTACCTGCCCAAGATGGTTGCCAACTGCCATTCTCTCCCCATTCCTCATCCCCCAAACTGACCCATATTTACAAATGAGTGCTCTGAGGAACAACTGCATGTTTTTAGACTTGGATTTTAGATTTTAGCTTCAAACCTTTGCTGAATGAATTGTTCAGAAATGCTTGTCACTGGCATTTAATAACTAAAATTTTGAACTACGTACAACAAAGTAGAGAAAAACAGGTAAGCCAACACTGTGAAACTTTTAGAACTGAACTGCATAATTTGCATCCCCAAGTATTCCAAAAGGAGCACATACCACTTTGGCACTGGTGGAGGTGTGACCAGCAAACGTCTTGCAGGTGCCAAACACCTGTGTGTTCAATTAATTTATATATATAAACAATATAAATATAATTCCAAAATAATTATTAAAAATATTGAAATGTCCAACAAGACAAAATGTAAAGCACAAGGGGGGCAGGTTTAGAGTTCAAATTACTGTTATAATTTCTAGATCAGAGCTAAAGAAAGCAGTGTATGACAGTGTGTGAAGAAACTGTAATCATCTGGCAGACAAAAAGAATGGACACACTGGAACAGAGGCTGGGTATTCAAAACTTGTAGAGAGATAGAAAATGGAAACATCTTAAGTAGTAAACAAAGTATCTGTTAAGTCTTAACATACAATATTTGACCATTATTACTGCTTGTAAGAATGAAGAAACATCTGTAAAAGCTGACTAACTACATGCCTTTAAATATAAATTAAATGAATTGTCCTAAGCATATGCAACTGCATTTGGCTATAAGAGGTTTCACAATGACATTCGATTATAACATTAGTTATTTATGCATTACATACACCTAGTTCAGGCAACTGCTATCTTCACATTAAGACATGAGTTAGACTGGCAGAATATATAGGATTCTCATGCAGAACTCTAGTGTCATCAAGTATTGTCATGCAGTTGTAACACTGCGATTAGCCAAGTAATTTTGCAATGGATGTTTCTTTTACTTTGTAAGGTAATTGGAAACGTCCCTGAGAGTGGATGGAAGACTGAAGCACAGGCAGACGGGTAATGGTGGTAAATTAGGTATTTTTACCTCACCTGGGACGGAGTCCACCAGGGGGCAAGGTATTGTTTTCGGTGGGGTTTCTTTTTTTTTTTGTTAGCAACATTATGGGAAAACGGCTGGACCAATCTTCATGAAACTTTCAGGATAGATGGGCATTGGTCTCAAATAGAACCTCCAACATTTTGAGGGTCATCTGGTCAAGGTCACCAAAAAGGTCAAAATCATTTTTGGTGCAAATGGTGTCCCAATGTCCCAAATGTGTCCCAAATCACTCCCTACTCACTACATATTGGACTATATAGCCAGGTCGCCATTTTGTAGTGCTATCCGAATACATAGTGAGCATTATTACACCCTATATAGTGCACTCAAAGGATCTCACAATGCATCACGAAAAGTAGTGCTGCAGCAAAGGAAAAAAAGCCGCGGCAAAGTTTTATCATTTAATCAATGAGCTCACTATATAGTCCTCTATATAGTAATTCCCTATATAGTGAGTAGGGCATAGTGAACAAGTGAGTGTTTTAGGACACAGCATTTGTAACCAATGAGCACTTATCCTGATCAAGTTTGATTACCCATTCTATTTCTTGAATAACTTCTGAACTAATCAGAGCTAGAAACAAAATAAGAGAAACCTTGTTATAACTTCATAGTATTGGAAGATAATCAACAGATACAAAGATAAATGAAATTCACCTTGTGGTTTGCCAAGGCTACTGATTCAATAACAAGTAAGTGGTGTTTATTTTAAGAAAATTTACCTTTTGATTATCACAGCTTTTGTTTAATCCTTCTGAAAGGTCAAACGAAAGGTTTTGTAAGGTTGTTTTCTTCAAACTGGCTGAAGTAGATGTTAAGTGTATTGAGGAATTCACTGTTGTGGTTGCAAGGTGGTGGTAGTGGAGACCTGTATTCTGTGATGGACTGAATGCCTTGCCACAGGTGTCTAGAGACTTTAGAGTCAGTGAAGTGTCTCTGGATTTTCTGTCCATATAGGCATGCTTTGCCGCTCTCACACCCCAGTTCAGATTGGCTCTTGCCAATCTTGTAAGTTGGTGTGTTGGTTGACAATGGCAGCCTTCCTGAAAACATCCCAGTCTGTGCAGTCAAAGCTATCCTGTAAAGCTGAAGCAGCACTCTCTGGCCATGCCCTTATCTGCCTCGCATATGGTTTGCAGCTAGTTAGCGGTGGCCTGTATGCTGGAATTAACATAACAGATAAATGGTCAGAGTTTCCAAGGTGGGGGTGAGGGACAGCCCTGAATGCCTGCTTGATGTTTGTGTAGACACAGTCAAGAGTGTTTACACCCCTGGTAGCAAAGTCTACATGTTGGTAATAAAACACTTTCTACACCCACTTTGAGACCACAAGCTACAGCACAGAGAGGAGGCAAACACACACCTGGACCACCCAACCCCCCTTCCCCCCACCAACAGTCTCATCAGGCCAAGTTCACAAAGCTCTGAGGAGAATCAACCCCAGGAAGGCAGCAGGATAAGACAACATCCCTGGGTGGGCCCTCAGAATATGTGCCAATGAGCTGGCTGATGTTTTCACCACCATCTTCAACTTCTCCCTCAGCCAGAGCACTGTTCCCTCCTGCTTTAAGACCACAACCATCATCCCTCTTCCCAAGAAGAGCCCACCCACCTGTCTGAATGATTACAGGCCGATAGCACTGACTCCAATCATCTCAAAGTGCTTTGAGAGAGTGGTACTGGCCCACATTCAGAACATGTTAGGGTTTTGCTGGGATTCGAACCCGGGTCATTGGTGTGATAATCCAGCAAACCCCCACTAAGCCACCAGGGGGATGACTCAAGTGCAGAGGCATGAGGCGAAAGTAGAGTATCAACAACAGTTTATTTACACTATATACAATCCAATGGAAAAAAGAAAATCCAAAAGCTCAGAAGATAAACGAAAATAAAAATATCCAAAGGTTCAATGTCCAAAAAGAAAGAAAAGGCAAAAATGCAGAACGCTCAGAAGATCCAAAAAAAA
>JAODOK010000012.1:57342224-57352838 GCA_027576575.1 Netuma bilineata
GCCGGCCACGGGGCTCGAACCCAGGACCTTCTTGCTGTGAGGCGACAGCGCTAACCACTACACCACCGTGCCGCCCCTGAATTAACTGTGTTATTGTTAAAATTATATTGATAATAATAATAATAATCCTCAGCAGGTTTCTCCTCCTGCCGCTGCGTTAGTAAAGTCTCACTATAATCCTCCAGTGTGAATCACAGAAATATAAATGAATTATAAATTCTATAAATATGAAACATGAGCTCTATAAATGCGACTCGATAAACTCCGTGCTGTCGGAACTGAAGCTGCTGCTGAAGCTCATTGTTTTGGTTTCAGCAGAAGCTCTTTACGGTGTGATCAGAAACGATGATCATTAAATCATTAAACTAAATTCAGACTCAATCTGTGGCACTCAGTCGGCACTATAAACCTTCAGATCCTGTAAATAAACAGCAGTAAATAACACAGCGCCGTGTTCCCGGGGCTCTGAGTGACGCAACATGAAGGCGCTAAAACACAGAGAGTGAAAGTGTCCGTGCTCTCGGGTGGGAGGGGCTTATTCTCTCGACACCAGCCAATCGTAGGCATCTGTGAGATTGAGAAGACGCATGTGATGCAGCACGAGCGGTTCCAAAAGACCGTAAAGGCTGTGAAGTGAAGCTGGAGTACAGTATGATGGCGAGCGTATTGCTCCGCCCCCTATTTATCATTGTTGTCACAAATCCTGCATGTAATTACAAAACAACTCATAAACAAACAAAAGAACCAAAACCTCGAAAAACTTAAACGTCAACATGAACACAAAAGAAACATGAACATGGTGGAAACAAAACACCACAACAGTAGAACACATTTCCCAGAATCCTCATCATTGTCCATGCAAACGATATTCCAAAAACAATCCGACATCCTAAGCTACAAATCTTACACGGTCACATGGAACGGAAAATATTTTATCAAAATATCTACATTCTACATTCTTCTAAGCGATCGTCCCGTTTCCGCCTGCTAATAATGGACCAGAACCGGCCTCAGCCGTCCCACACGCAGCCGTGAAAGAAAACATCAGGCGTATTTTGTCCAAAGTTTCCATGCATGACACGTAGATGGAGAAAAAGTTGGAGACGGGTTTCGAAGGGATCACTAACACTGAGGTTTTGCTGTACAGAGCGCTAACAGAGGCGCGTCACACGCTTTCAAAACAAAAACAACAAACTGGATTGTGGGAAGGGAAGAGGATCCAGCCCCTTTAAATAGGGTAACTACTTTAGGGAACACAAAACGTGTGCACAAACACGGAAGAATTTCAGAAATGTGAATGAGGGTGCCCTCTGGTGGTCTGGAGGAATTGTGACAATTGTAAAAATTATTATTATTATTATTATTATTATTATATAAAACAATATAATGTATAAAGAAGGCTGAGATGCTAATTATACAATGCATTTTATAACCACGTAAAAGATTTCGAGGCCTAATATACTGTACGTCACAGCGGGTCGATCCCCTTCCCACCAGTTCAGCGTTCTGATGATCTCGCTCAGGTGGAAGCATTTCTTCTTCTGAACCATTCCCGGTTATTTTAGCCTCCTAGCATCCATCTATTGCGCTGATATTTAATGTCTCATGTTTAATATGAACAGCTACAGATTTGTTGAAACCCGTATTTTAATAATAAACCAAAGTGCACCAGAGCTGAATGTGGATGTGAGACGCTGAAGGCTCTCAATCTGAAGAACTTCTTCGGCTTTAATTAAAAGCCTCTGGGTCCAGAGAAGTGTTCGGAGTCTGATGCTCCAGTGAAAACTCCGAGGTGGTGTCATGTCAGGAGAACATCAGCACAAAGAGGAAACGCGAGCGATTACTTCCTCCTTCTGGTGCAAAATAACGTGGAATCTGTTTGATGTCGTCTTGAGAAAACGCGATGAGATTTTCAGCCTTGTGAAAGCTTGGGAGAGCTGGACGCTGGAGGAACCGGCCGAGACTGAATTAGAGAAAAAACAAGCTGAGCTCAACGTCAACAGTGTAGATGGAGACGCCTCCACACCGCTACCTACAAGTCGACTGAGTCTTCTTACTCACTTTTATACCTCAAATCCAATTAAAGTCCACTTCAACCAGGAAGGAAGCGATGGAGGAAAAACAATTTCAGACATGTGACCTCGCTGTGACCTTGACCCTGTTTGGATCTGCTGGTTATATGAGAACTCCATATAAATCCTACAAACGTTCAACCGATCGTTCTTCAGCCCTCACGCTAAAGCTCTGTAAAGATACGGAATATAAACGGTACGATCAGTGTGTGACTTTACATCGTGAAGCATTCAGGGAAGCACGTGTTCATCTGTAAAACCGAGAGCAGGTTCCAGGAATTCGGTCCGATTCATCCATCATGTGACCCGAATATGAACAAAAACAGGCCTTGCGTGTTGTGTGACAGAATTGAAGAACAGCGATGTGACGTCTGGGACGTGATCGCTGACGTTCCTTTTGCAACCATGATTGACAGTTTCTTGACCCTCCTCCCCGACGACACATGAGGACATGAACGATGATTGGGTCGAGGTTGAACTCGTAGTGTTGTCAGTCTCATGACTGAGACACGGCAAGAACTTATGCCACTGTGAACATCTACACTGACACGGTGGCCACGTCTAGTCTGATCCTGGCGTTAGTCAAACTGAAACCCTGATTGAGATGATTCTTTCTTTGGATGGATGGATGGATGGATGGATGGATGGATGGATGGATGGAACTTTATTGATCCCTTTGGGATCTTTGATCAAAGAAATGACAAATGAAAAATAAATGATATACTGCATTCCATTGAGGAAACAGATGTTTCCTGTTCCAACAGTCCCAGAGTAGAAAAGCCCAAAGTGTTCTCCTCCTCTGTGATCAGGACGTGGTGTTAATTACATCACTAGCGGTGTGAAAACTAACTGCAGCAGACAGAGCTGACCGAACTGATCCTCTACAGTGGAGTTGGAGCTTCATCAAAATAGAATATGTGCCTGAGAGGTCTAATATAAACTCCGATCATCTTCCTCGTCGATCTTCTCCTGTGGACACCAGGCGATGAAACCTGCTCCGTGCTCATGAGGATGTGAACTCACTCTCGATATCATCTCCATGATGACTGTGGGATGTGAGCGAATCAGGATCCGACACTTCACTGGGGCAAAACATTTTCTCATCAACACCAAAAATCCTTTTCCTCCTGCGAGAATCAGGAAGCAGGTTTAACGAGATCACTCACTGCACCACATTTGAGGAACTACTTTCACTCCGCTCAGATTAAGACGCTCCTGAATCTATGTAATCAACACTACTACGCCAGATGGAAAGACACTGAGTTATCATTGGTTAGGAATCCTCCCATAGAAACAGTGCGAGGTAATACAGACCTGAGAAAATTCATTAGTACTCTCCAAAACCCACGGCTACAATTCCGACTTAGAGTATGGAATTCTGTGAGGGAAGAATACAACTTGCAAGATAAATTCAAAATACTCAAATGGTGTGCTTATGATCCAAATTTTAAACCTAACAAATTAGATGGCAGATTTAGGGCTTGGGTAGCTAAAGGTATTACAACGTTTTACTCCGTAACAGAGAAGGGAAATCTGAAAGATTTTCAAACTCTCCAAGAAAAACATGGTCTGGAAAAACAGGACTTCTACAGGTACCTGCAGTTACGCCATGATTTTGACCAAGACATCAAAAAACATATAGATAATGATGACCCAGTAGTCAAAGAGGTTTTATTAGGCGCTTAGTCCTTTTTGAATAAGGGTCTTATATCCAGATTGTACAAAGCATTCATGACTAAAAAGGTGCACACGACAGAAAATGCCAAGGATAAACGGGAGAATGAAGGTAATCTGATCAGATCAAACGAGGATTGGTTTAGCTGCTGTGAATTCCAATGGAACTGTACTAATTCATATTCTTGGAGAGAGTTTGGATGGAAATGTTTGATTAGATTTTTTATGACTCCAAAGCAGAAAGTTCATATTTCAGAAGGTCATTCTAGTTGCTGGAGACTGTGTGGGAATCAGGAGGCCAATCATTGGCCCATGCTTTGGGACTGTCCAGCAATCACAGAGTTCTGGTCAGAGATAAGAATGGAAAACATATTTCATATTCCCATACCTTTCCAATTTAATACATTTGTATTAGGAGATACTGCTTTTCACTCGAACCTGAATGGGTATTTCAATAAATATTTGTTTGGTATTTTGATAACAGCTGGCAGGAAAACGCTCACGAGACACTGGCTGCAGCCAGACGTGCCCACAATAGAAGAATGGATAGAAATAATCAATGATTTATATTTGATGGAAAAAAAAAATCACATTCCTACACAGATTACAAATAGAGAAATTTACCAAAGTATGGGCTGAGTGGGCACCCCAGGAGTAGTAGCTGTAATCGTGAGTGATGTTGATGATGACAGATGTTGACAGGTTTGTGATTATAGAGGTAATTGCTGTATGTACACCTTCTGGTGATATTTGTTTTGTATTATTGCCTGGTCTCATTTCATTACTGTTATTTTTATTATTTCTATAATTTTTTTTTTGGTGTACGCATGTGTGTGTACTTTTCTCCTATATGTGTGTGGATAACAGCACTTCTTTCTTCACATCTCATGTTCCATGTGGTATAGTTCATAAAAGCATGCATAAGGAAATAAGGGAAGATAAACGGACAATGAGATGAGATGAGATCCCTGATATGAGTGTGTGTGTGTGTGTGCGTGTGTGTGTGTGCATGTATGTATGAATGTATATGTGTACATGTTCTGTATGTACGTCTGTATGTTTCGTATATGTGTACACATTCTGTTCATTATTTTTCACTGAAGAAACTGGAGATATCAACTGCTCATTGTCCAATAAATAAAGATTTAAAAAAAGAACAGCTTCACTGATATTTTCAGCCATGTCTGACTAATACTACGAGCTTTACTGTTTAGTGTGTAGTACTTGTAGCTTTTTAATTTGTGTGTATATTCACGTTTCTTACATATTTTTGATGCAGCAATAAAACTGACTGTGAGTTGGCCTAGTGGTTAGTGGGTCTGCATCTTGACTAGGAGATTGTGAGTTCTACTCATGGTTGGGTCATACCAAAGACTATCATAGAAATGGTACCTACTACTGTCTGGCAAAGCATGCTGCAATACAGATGCGAGTGGGGAAGTCAAACTCTTGCAGTTACCAGAGGACTAGCTGTATAGGCAAGAGGCTGAGGGCTACTGAAACGCAGAGTGGCGCTGCACCCATACACCTTAAAGGGTTGGTTAGTACTGGGACAGGAGACTGCCTGGGAAGACCAGTTTCTGGTGTGAGAGGGACTTTGATTTTGAATAAAACTACTCTTTAGCTTTTCCACTATTCTCAAAAACTGTTTTTAAATTTTTTACTTATTTGTTCACTTTTATTAACCAATTTATCATGATCAGGGTTGCAACAGATTCAAAGCCTAACCTGGGAACACTGTGACCCAGTCTAGCTACGTATTTAAATTCTTGACTATGGTAATCGCACATACATTTCAGGTATGATAGAGAGACTTTGGGTTTATAAACACAACCGTATTTCCTTAAGTTTAAGTATTACAATAATCCTGGGAAAGTGTGAGGTTACTGTTTCAGGTGAAACATTCACCCTTTCTCTCAAACATAAACATTAAGTTCATTTCAGATTGGCTTCTCAAGATGGTTTGAGTTTAGGTAGTGAATTTGAGAACTGTCGTAAATACCACACAGAAACTGAATAACTAGCCTTTAATGATTGCTTTAAGTTTATAATGATTGACTTCCTGTGCTAACATTAACACTGTTAGCAGTAGTTGGGGAAAAGAGCAGACATAAATCTGCTGTGGAGATAAAACCTTGATACTTTTAGCAGTGTAAACCCCATTGTGAATGAAAGCGGCTTCAGAAGTTAAAGAACGACAAAAAAAAAAAACAATATCACAATACTTGAAAATATTTTCAGGATACATGTTATGTATCATCATATTGAGGAAAACAGCAGTGGTCACATTTTTAAAACATTACTGTGTACAAAAATACATTTTTAAAGGGGGAAATGAAAAGTAAATAAAGAAAACATTACCTTTTCCTCAATTATCTACTTATTACTTAATGTTTAATTAAGTAATAAGTATCTACGTCATCATAATGTTATAATTTGACATGATATTAACAATATATATAATAATATATCCAGCCATAAGTGGCCGGTTAACCTTTTTAAGTCACATGTCTTTTTTGCCCTGTAAAAATAATGCCAGGTAATGATATGTGTAACAATCCTTTACCTCCCAAGAGGTTATTTTAGTATCAAAGTAATTTAGTAAGTTCATAGTAGGCGTATATTTGTTCGCGTGGGTTTCATTCATATACACTGTGTTTCACAAGGGGTGTGTCTGTTTAAACATAAACCCCTAAAACGAGATCCTAGATGACCTTTTATGAGTGCAGGGGTCAGCAGCAATCAATAAGCTCTTTCTCTCCCTCCCTTTTCTCTTCCCCCAGTCTTTGCTATCACTCTCCATCTTTCTTTTTTATTCTGGTACAATTGAATGAATAATAAATATGAAATTATGTAAAAAGGCTTAAAAACACAGAAGCACAGAAAAAGAAAACAGATGAAAAAGCCTTGTCGTGTCAGTAAATGTATTATCTATTACTACAATAGAAAAGTCACCTAGGTAGGTACATATCATCTTTCAACTTCCTCTGCCATTGATTATGTGGCTTTGCAGTGCATCACACAGCATCCAGAAAGAGTGGGGGAGGATAGATGGAGGGATGGATAGATGGATGGAGAGAGAGGTGAGATGAGAGGTGAAAGTGAAAGAAGGAGAGGAGGGAGAGGGGGAGGACGCGGTCAGCATGCTGTTTAAAACCATTGAAGGAAAAAAAAACCCACAGGCGAAACGCAGGATCAATGGAGAGATCAATGAGGAGATGAGCTGCTAACACACTAACACCCAGCGCTGACTTTGCTGTATCCATCTCTCACTCCCTCTTCCTCTCTTTCATTCTTTCCACCTCCCCCCCCTTCATGAATCACAGTGTCAGCAGTCGCTGAGGTGTTTGTTTTCCACACAGAAGTTCCTCACTACCTTTTTCCTCGCTGTATGTGAGTGTGTCTCTGTGCAACAGAATAAGCAAGATATTCATCTTCAAGTCGATTTGCCAACATCTTGTCTGCAGATACATACTTTTCCTTCTAAGACATTATTTTTCTGTTCTTTTCTGTACCGTGTGAATGGGATTGAAGAAAACAGATACAGTGAGTCAGACAGAAAGAGGGAAAGAATGAAAGAAAGCCAGAGACGTAAAATAAATGCGATGAGAGTAGGGATGAATTAATTGTCCAATTCATTAACTGTGATGGCATATTTATTTTTTTAATTATTTGGCACCTAATTGTATTAGCAAGATTATATTAAAAGATTAACAATCAATTACTGGCAATAAAGAGCTCTTCCTTACTGTACAATGAGAAATGATAAAATGACAGAGCGCTAAAACTAAATTGGTTGAATAACTGCGCTAAATAATTGATTTTAATATTGCCCAAGTTGTATTTATAAACACAGCCATTATTGTGCAGCCCTGGAGTGAGAGAATGGTTCAGAGCGGCTTGTGTACGTGTATATGTTGTTACCGAATTTGTCTCCGTCCTCCCCTCGGGCGCTGATTCTGCGGCCAAGCACTTGGACATGTTTGCAGCTGGTGCGACTGTAGAGCTGGTAGACTCGGGGCTGTCGCCGGCTCATGGGGTCTCGTGCACGAGTCTGATTCTCCACGTGCATGCTGAAGTTCACGCCATCAACTCCGAACACCTGCAGGCAGAGGAACATACATGCAGGTGTCTTATCTCTCCTACTCCCTGATATCTCACTTTTCTCACAAAGGTAGATTTTTAGAAATACAATAGAACCTCTCAGAACAGGGGTTCTTAGTGCTCATCCTGAGGATACACTTCCTTGAACAGTTTAAAGCTTTGCTGCATACTTGTAAAAAACAAATCCAACATCATTTGAGATAAATGCTTTTTGAATCATTAATATATGGACAGAATGCTAGACAGGGTGCATGACTATAACCTCCACTCCAGTGGTACCTACTCCCTGGCATTAAGTATTTACAGCATTAAGTGTTCACCAAAGACGTTTTTGTTTTCTTATTTTTAGCTTTGACTATAACTGTGGGCTTTTTTCCTAATATAACTGAGTTGCTTTACTTACACACACACACACACACACACACATGCATCAACTAACCTGCAGAGGATTGCACATCACCAGCATCATCTGGATACACCTGAAAGGAGAGGGGAGAGAATTTTTTTTAAAACTGTATACACAAATGAGTAAGGTATTTATCATCTAATCTCAAAATCCCATCTAGTCTCTTATCCTTATTGTCTCCACTTAGTTCCTAATCCACATACCTACGTCATTTATCATCAGTCTATAAGAACCTCAAAGGCTGAGCTGAAAAACACTTTGATATCTCCCATGATGCTCTTGACTTGATTTGTGGAATACCCTACACTTCTGGCCATGTCACCTATGACCAGCTCATGAGCCCTTTTTCTGACTGAACTCTTACTGAGCTTAGTTTCCCAAACACACTGATAAACATGTCGATAACAGTTGATGACGAGGGTGGTTTAATTGGGACACACCCTAATGACTCCTTCAATACTTTTGGGATTGCTCTCCAATCCCTAACCTCTTGTAGTCATCTTGCCTTAAGACCATTTGGCTAGATCTTAAAGTTATAAACAATAAGATCACAACTCCTTCTCTACCTCCCAGTGAGCTGGATGCTGAATCTGTCAGAATGTTAAATGCCTGATAATCTCCTTATTCATCTCCACAGCCTAGGAGGTAGGTGGGAGGGAAGGGAGTTTGCCTTGATTTTGGATGGAACCCTGTTCTCATTCCCCCCTCTCTGTCTACCATCTTTAATCTCCTCACTTTGGGAGAGGAAAAAGTTGACATTTGAGGCATTGCTCACATTTGTATGGAAACTTGGACAGTGTTTTTTCGCAAGAACCATTTGTGCTGTGTTAAGAGCGAATGGGGTAGTTCAGAGCAAGGGTGAAATGAGCTCTTGCCAGGAGCCCTTCAGCCTGGCCTAGCAGAGCTCAAACAGTTACTTTCAGGTTCTCTTCAGGGTGCGTGAGCCGAAAAGCTTTGTGTGAAACATCAGAAATTGTAACAGCCTTAAAGCAACTCTTGGCTTGAGTCCAGTGGTTTTCTAAAACAGATGTCAGAGGCATAGTTGAAAGTATATTTGAAGCAGAACAAGAGAAGTAGCATGGCTGGTATTTGTTGTAAAAACCCCATATAAACATCAGAAATAGACCAATAAAGGTGTAGTCAGTGATGTTAAAAAAAAGAGCTCAAGCCAGATGTTCTGAAATGTAAATTAAAACATGTAAAATCTATATAAATGCATATTGCAAGGAACACTGAGCATTATGATTATGCCATGCCTTCTGTAAAGCACTGATGTGTCACAACTGAATATTGGTCTGGATTAATCTGACCAACATTTACAGCAGTTTTTGGATTATGCTAATGATCAAAACACCCAGAGATAGTTAGAGTACTCAAAGAACATTTCAATTAGTATTAAAAAGGGTAATATTATGATTATACAATTCACAAACAATGTAACCCCTCACAATACAATCTTAGATAACATCTGAATACTAATGCAAGTAGAAATGCCAACTTGTCTAGATTTATTAAGATGCTAGTCATCCGAAATTACTCAAAAATCACTCTCTCCATCTGTAAAGCAGGGTTGCCAACTTAGCAACCTAGTTTCAAAGGAGTTTTGCAACAAATCTAGACACTTTTTGAGCATTAAGGACTTTCCTGGATCAAGACTTGACACGTCTCTCCACCTGACATCACAGCTGCTGAAAAGGACTTTATTTATTTTTCAGAAGGTTAATAACCAGTTTAACTCACTCTAATCTCACATTTGGCTTTCAGATTCAGCATAGGTTTTACACCGGATGCCCATCCTGACGCAATCTATCCAGGCTTGGGACCGGAACCAAGTATGCACTGGCTTGTACAACCCCAGTGGCTTGGTATTTTACCTAATCTACATGTCTTTGGACTGTGGGGGAAACCGGAGCATCCAGAAGAAACCCATGCAGACACAAGGAGAGCATGCAAGCTCCACACAGAAAGGCCCCTGTTGGCCACTGGGCTCAAACCCAGAACCTTCTTGCTGTGAGGCAACAATGCTAACCATTGCACCACTGTGCCGTGGTTATATGAGTTGAGCAAACAGGTTTGCTCAACTTACCTACAGCATGTAAAGTTTGACTGAGTTGACGACATTATTCCCAATGATCAGTCACTGATCAACGTTGTTTGTACCACCTATGCACTTATTTATTCTTCAGCTCTTTTTGTGACTATATATTAATAATAATAAAAAAGTTCCGAAATTGTTTCCTTTGTGTACAACTCGCTACCACTGCTTTATTTTGTCTGCATTCTTAAAGGAACAGTCCACCGTACTTACATAATGAAATATGTTCTTCTCTGAATTGAGAAGAGCTGATCCGTACCTCT
>JAODOK010000012.1:57361611-57374693 GCA_027576575.1 Netuma bilineata
CTGGAGGGAGATGTTCAGGGCCCAGCACTCGCAACCATACAGGAGTATGGATTCCACCGTTACACAGAACAGCTTGATCTTGAGTTCTCATGATATGGTGAATTTCCAGACAGCTCTCATGTTGTTAAGGGCCTTCCATGCAACAGCCTTTCAGATCTTCATGTCATGTTTGGTGGAGCCAATCCATGAGCCGAGATATTTAAAATCGTTCACGACCTCAAGGGGCTTTCCAGTTTTTGTCATAGGTGAAGCTGTGACGGGAACATTGCAGGTCATAACTTTGGTTTTCTGGTTGTTGACAGTCTGACTTCAGTACACTCTTCTACACATAGCAGCAGTTCCTGGGCCTGCAGGATGTCATCAGAGAGCAAGTCAATGTCATTGGTTAAGTCCAGATCTGTAAGCACCTTTGGAGGGTACCTTCATGATCTTCGGGGAGTGAGTGTAAGACCAAGCTCAGTTTATTTCCCATCAATGGCTTTCCTGAAAGCATACTCAAGAACCATCACAAGCAAGAATGGAGTGAGTGTGTCCCCTTGGAACACGCCTGCGGTGATCTTGAACTCATCGGAAATGCCATCAGCAGTGACAACTCTGGCTCTAGTGTTGGTGTACATTGCTCTGATGGCACTAAGCAACCTCAGTGGGATACCATACGCTTTTAGGATCTTGAACATAAACCAAACCAAATGCATAAATTAAGTAAAATGAGAATAGCTATTTAATAAGGATAATATAAATGGTGCCCTATAAAAGAAGTCTGATTCTGTGCTTGTGGTAGCTGATGCACTGCTTTACAGGAGTCATCATTTTATTGTTTTCAGCTCTCTGTAAGCTTTACCTTAGTTTTTTGGGTGTCTCTAAATTTAATTAGCTGTGTCGTGAATGTTCATGGAAACTTTACAGAAATTTTTGGTTTGGTCGATGAAAATATTTAAAACAACTTTATATAGATTCATAAATGAGTCCCATTTCTTATTATTATGCTCAATATAAACCTCAAGGCATTAAAGTCGACCAGAGATTATTATTATTATTATTATATTAGAGACCTGCATAGATGACAGAAGAACCCGTCTTCTCCATAGAAATATTGCCAATCTTATTACATGCATAGACAACCATACTTTTAACAGCAAAGAAAGAAAGCACCAGGAAAGCAGCCAAGTGGCTTCACATCACTGTGTATCGAAAGGCATCGTCAACTTTCTTTAAAACGCATATTACATGTATATACATGTTCTATACATGTATGTAACTATTCATTATGTCTCCTTGTCTCTAGGTTCCTAGCATTCCTATATATCTCAGCATACATTAACTCTAGACTGTATCACAGTTAAGAGTTACAAGTGTTAAACTGTAATTCTGTGCAGTTTTTACAGTGCGTAGTCAATATGCATTTTACTGTATGACTGCTGGCTGATGTTTATGGGGTGTTATTGATATCATGCGCATTCATGTACGCTATCTCCATATTTATGCATCCTACTTGCAGACATATGAGCACAGGCTGCCTGCTGTGATGTATGCATGCTTCATCTACCTGCCAGCACTGGCAGTGCAGGTGAAAATGGCTCAGAGCTCAGTAAGAATTCTCAGCTGTTCAAACAACACAGTTACGCTGAGAGAGGGAGAAAGCTCAAAAAGAAGAGAAAATGAGAAGAGAGGGGAAAAAAAACTTTTAGCTGCAACTTCGGATTCCCCCTATCCCTCCAAAACCGCATCAACCCTGAAGCCAACCAAACGGGGGGAGGAAGGGGGGGGAGAGAGAGAAAGAGTAGCTGGGAGCTCTTACTTTACAGCACTGTGTGGTCATGAGCCAAGACAAGCAAGGTAGCGTGACATCATCAGACCTGAGACAGGATTTGTCCTAAAGGTGCAGAAAGTGGAGTTCTATCCCAAATCACCCCTATCCCTCTTTGCTGTGTGCCTTTCAAGCTGAATTCATTGTCTCTCACAACTTTTGACTGACTGTCTAGGCTTAAGCGGTATGGCAGGAACACAAACCAGCTAATCAGCTTGCAATGTAGTGTTACTGCCACATTACACAGTGCACCTTTCACATCTGCGAGGCAGGCTGAGGCCAAGGGCCCGGAGGAAGCAGTTGGTTCTGGACTGCACACAAGAGACTTGAGGGTGATGAAATACAAGAGTTCAATTGAAATAGATGGATCCTATTGCACGTCTCTCAGTCTGTGCAGAATTGAGTGCTGCACATGTGGTAAGGTTTAGTGGTTAAGGTTTAGATGAGAAACACAAACACTTCATATTGACATTTGTAGACGATGTGCTCGAAAAAATATGCATATGTGCATAATCGCAAAATCACTTCTACACCTGATCCTGATACTTCACAAGGGTTCGTCTTTCTTCAGTGGTGAATGTAGCAGTCAGAGAGCCACTTTTTAAAAAAAAAATACAAATCTAAACAGCATTATATTAGATCATCTCTGTGGAATGTTTTTTTTTTAAAACTTACTCCCCCAAAAAGGCCCGTTCCCATCATTCGACTGAACTTTTTAAATGCTCAGCTAATACAGTACAAATTGCTGTAATTTCTAGAAGCAATCTTCATGTGCTGTGTGTCAGTCTTCCAGAGGACGTGTGGTACTCTTGATCAATTTCTTGATTTCTCTGTACCCATACAGAAGATAAGGTGCCAATTTCAGAACAGTTAGTAGAGTAGGCTCATATTACTAGATAAATTTGAGTTCTGGGGAGAAAACAGAGAGAAAGCGGGAGAGCGGTCAATTTGTGTGCAGGTTGACAAAAGAACAATGACCACCATCTCAACATGACTGCCATGTGTAAAAGGAAGGAAAGGACAAGTAGTAAAAGGAAAATTTAAAAAAAAAAAAAAGGATTCGTGGTCACACTTTGGGAAAGCAGTGCAGAAATTCTGGAGCTGGTTTTCTTTGGATGAGGCACTCTTACCTGAGAGCATGTCTGATTGGCATCCGTGACCATGGCAACCCAGAGGGGTTGATGTAATTTCGTGCATTTTGTGATTATGTATGCAAGACTCAACTCATAGTTAGTCATGGGAAGTGAAGCGGGGAGCAAATGCGTAATTCCGCATAGCTTCTGTTTTACCAGAGTAAATGTTTTACGCATTAGAGTTTACAGGAAACAGCTTGCATTAACACGCATGTGCAGGAGTTCAGCATTAGGTAGGCTAATTGATGACTTACAAGACAGCCAGGGTAGAGAGGAAGGACCGCATCGCTCCCTGCGTCCGGCCGAGTCGCTCCGTGCGTCTTGGAAAACAAATGAACGCCGGGTCGCCTTCGATTCCGCCAAAGTTCACGTTTCAATCCCGCCGGTGAAATCCCGACGGAAAGGTCACAAGGTCAGCGGACGCTCCCGCCGGCACTGGGCGGCGCGCATAGCTTCCCCCTTTGCAAGGAGGTGCGTGCGTGCGTGTGCGTGTGTCAGTGAGGAGTGCGCGGCGAGCGTGCCACCGGGAGCGGCTGTAACGGCGGCTGTTGCTTGCGCGCTTGGTAACGGCTCGGGGGCGGGGCAGAGCAGGCGGGAGGAGGAGGAGAGCAGAAGTGGGGGGTTAGGCCATCACAGCTGGTATTCTCCACGGGTTACGGGTAACAGGTGAAGCCAAGTTTACCGGGTTTCCTGGCTCCACTTCCGGTCCGAGTATCACCCGAGGGGAAAGCGCAAGAAATGAAACTCTCTTTGCGCCAAGGATTCCAAATACGTTACAATTCACAAACTCACTTCCTCAGAAACCTTATGGTCCTATTAAAATTGAGTGATTCCGGAAAGAACATGACACGAGAGTTCCGTGGATTGACATAGATAAGTGGAGAGAGGAAAAGGGAGGCGGACTGACTGGCCGGTGCGACGGAGATTTGCGCGCGGCGCGGGGCACTTCAAACGCCGCCAGTCGGCCTCGGGCATGGCTGCGAGGGGTCCACCAAGAACTGTGGAGTCGGCGCACGGTCTAGTCCGGTCCAGCTCAGATGATGGAGGGAGAACAAGGGGACAGATGCGCGTGGCAGGATCCAGCCACCCGCGAGATTCGACGCAGTGGCTCTGCACCTGATTTCCCGGAGTTCACCGCGCTCGCTGCCTGGCTGTGGGTCTCCTGGAGCTCTGGCCAAAAACGCAGTGCAATGACATCATCTAAAAATGTTTGAAGGTGGGGGTAGCATGAGAGCTTTTTAATTATTTATCTTTAGGCAGAGAAAGTTTGCGGCTCCACTAAGCAGCAGCTGCAAATGCCTGACTTCCGAAAGAAAAGATGATACGATATTTCTGTGGGTTTTTTTCTGCGGACGTCCACTTAAGCAGTGGGACAGAGTGAAGCCCGAGCTGCACCACCTTCTCGTCTTCTGGCCCTCACGTTAACAAGTAAAACAAACAAAAAAAGACGGTGGGAGCATGCACACTGGGAAAGAGGAGAGGAAAGGGTGGTTTCTCCGTGCATTCCCCCTGCAGACCAGACGCTCCTCTTCCAGAGCTAGAAACTCACTCCGAGAATGAAAACACAAGAACAAGATTTTAGCAGCGGCACATAGATCAGTCCACCCTCTCTTACAATCCCCAACCCCCTTCTCTCTCTCTCCCTCTCTCCCTCTCTCTCTCAGACGCGTTTGCTTTTATCGGATCCGTGCGCTGAGATGCCGACTGACTACGAGCAAAAACACACCCGTGTGTGTGTGTGTGATTGAGGGTGCGGTGTACCGTATGTGAGCGCAGTTTTTGCGCCTTCCCCAACGGGACCATGCGCTGTATCTGCCTAAGGTAGGCACCGAGGCAACCAGTCCCAGGGGGGCTGCGTGCATCTCACCTACTGGCTTTTATGACTGTATTTTCGCAACCCACACTCCTTTAACAGCGCATCATAGTGTGGTACTTCCCCCAACACACCTGACTCAGCTGATCAGCTCATTAACAAGCGCTTGACAAGGTTCAGACGGATCCTGGAGCGCGGAAAACAAGCATGCAGTGCATGGCGGCTCCAGGAGTAGGGCGAGGAAGCGGTGCGTTAAGGCAATAAAAAAAGTTTCTTTGCGCACAGGGACTTTTAGTGCCTTTTGAAAGAGCGATGCGTTTGAGGATCTTGCGTTTCATAACAGTGGAAGTGAAGAGAGGAAAGTTTGAAAGGGAGAGGGAGGTATGTAAGCATAGGGTCGGCTCCAAAAGGAACGTTTCTCAGGGAATTCTGCAGCAACGCCCGCTCTGCCCCCCTTCCGCCACCGCCACCTCCCCCTTACCGCGACAGAACCGCAGACGGTCAGCCAAGCCAACACACTCTCTCTCTCTTCCTTTCACTCTTCTTTCTGTCTTTCTCACACTCACACACTCCAACATAATTCTTTAAGTGCTATATACAGTATTTCATCCCCAGAAAGCAATGATCTCGTGTATTGTGTGTGTGTGTGTGTGTGTGTGTGTGTGTGTGTGGTTATTAATAGCGGTATATAATTTATGACAGGACATGGCGAATTACAGATCAGCTCTCCAGTGTTCCTTTACACTCATATGTATTGTATCATCCTCCTACTTGTGACCTGGCTGCTCCTTGCCTGACCTCTTGCAGCTTGTGAAGAATGTGCTGTTGGATGGAAAGCTGTTTGTCAGAGGAAGAAAATGAAGCAAGTAAGGTCCAACATAAATTCATCTAACATGTAGGAACTGAGTCCTTGCAGCATCCATCAGGTGCAGGCTCCAGCTGTCCAGTGACCTTTGTTACTACTCAGGAGTCTTCACTAGGGGGCACCACATGGAAGAACAGGCATACATACAGAACCTGTTAGGGGAAAAAAACATACAAAACTGTGTCTTCCTCAATTTGAAGAACGCACTGCATCCTATAATGTGGAAGAATAAAGTATTGCATGACGGAGTATTACACCAAGAAAATGATCAATCCTGTGAAAGCAAGGAGAGTATAGGAGTAGGATTGGGAAGCACTAATAAATGTATGAGCATCATCATTAATCTTCAGTAACTGTTAATCCTGGTCAGGCTTGGAGTAGATCATTTGAACGTTGGGAATAAGGTGGGAATACACCTAGTCCATCACAGGGCCCCATGCATGCATGCATGCACGCACGCACACACATGCGTGCACAGCAGTCAATCCACCTGGAATGTTTTTGGAAGGTTGGAGAAAACCAGAGAATCCAGACGAAACCTATGCATACATGAGGAGAAAATGCACAGAAACTCCAAGCAGACAGTAACCAGAGCACTGGATTGAACCACGGAACCTGGTGCTGTGTGACAGCCAGACAACCCAAAGTGCAACCATACCACCCTAGTTAACCGTTAAATTATGAACGAGTATTTGTATGTTTATTTCTAATCGTGTTCATACAATTTTATACTGAAAATAGTATACTTACTATTATACATACTTCTTATGCACAAAAAATGTCTTAAATGGATTATCAACACTTTTTTCTTGTAGTAGTATAGTAACAAGAAGAGTCTCTGTTAATGCAGACCCAAAAAACTGAACCTAAAGACAATCAATTTGGGAATTACTCCACAAGTTCAAGCACATCAACTGTATTTCTAGAAGAAATTTTAGTCAGATTGTTTCATTTGACCTCATTCTGTTTCTCATTCATTTTTTATGCCATTTTGCTCTGTGTCTTTAATTCCTCATGTCTTTTTTTTCTCTCCCTCCTTTGGCCTTTTCACGCTGCTTGTGGCCCGAGTATTGATTGCCCATGTCTTTGCTTTTGCAGCTTCGGGCTATTGATCTTTGGCTGAGACATTTACACACATTCTCTCTCTCTCTCTCTCTCTCTCTCTCTCTCTCTCTCCTTTCCCCTGAAAAACTCACATACACACACAATCATGACTACAGCCAGTATTGTCTTTGTTTGAGATGGCTTGCTTTGCATTGGGCAGTGGTGCGAGAGGTGTCAGTTGTTGAGTCCTTCTTGGCTGTGCATCTGGCTCTCTCTCACTATCACATGCTCCCTCTCTCTTTTGCTTTCTCCCTCTCTCTCCCCTGCTCTGGGTCCAGCTCTGCAGGCGCTTTCTGAAGCCTGTTCAATACAGCCATTCGGTCCTGCAATTAACATCCATCACCCCACGTCAATACGGGTCCAGCCAAAGACCTAAGAGTTGCCTCTGTGACTGCTGCAGCTGTGTGTGTGTGAGTGTGTGTGATTGTATGTGTGGTATATATGTTCCAAGGCCCCAAAGCTGTCTTTCTCGCACATTGGACTGACCCACACCCTTACACGCATGCACATAACCTAGCCCTGCTGTGTTTTAATGCTGGTATTTATGTCAGGTCTGGTGTAGGGCTTAGATGAAGGTCACAGTGTTAACAGGACCTGAATCTGGCTGTGGCCCACCAGCTGCAGATGTTGTGCACTGCTCCTAGGCACATGTGTGTGGCATGTGCATGTGGTGTGTGCTATTCTGCACTGCTACAATACCATACTGTCACCACACAGTGAAAAATGATGGGCTTGTTTCCATGCTTCCACTTTCTATTGTCATGTAACTGCTCACAGATGTCCTGCACAAGACTTTGGCATGTCAAATGTTCCCATGCTGCTTCTGCCAGTTTAAGAATTCCAAACAGACCCCTCTTTACACAGTTCAGGTACAGTATGAGATATGCTTTATTTTAAAATGCATTCATATCAAGTGACTATCCTGGTCAGGGCCATGGTGGATCCAGAGCCTATCCCAGGAATCATAATTAAATAGTCATGAACTGTGTTGACCCTGCAATGATTTGGCGACTTGTGCAGGGTGTACCCTGCCTCTCATCCATATTCAGCTGGGATAGGCTCCAGCTTGCCCGCAACCCTGCACAAGGTAAGTGGTTATGGATAATGGATGGATGGATGGACTATGTTGCAGTGTTGGTGTCTCAAACCAACAGTATGGGGCTCTGTGGTACGATCCTGATCCTTCTTGAGTTTGACTTGTTCTTCCTGTGTGAGAACCCAGGTACTCCAGTTTTCTCTGACCTCTGAAAAGCATGTGGGTTAGTGGATTGATTATTTAAATTTCTTCACTGTGTGAGTATGTGATTTTTTATGATGTATTGGTGAGCATTTGCACTGAATGTTTCTTGGATAATCTGGATCAGTCTAGACCACAATAAACCAGTTGCTGAAAATGAAATGAATGATGATTACTTCATAGCAAATGATAATGAATAATAAACAAATCACATATGTAACTTATTCATTGTTAGTACCTTGATTAACAACTTTGTCTTGGTGATATCAGGGATGATAAAATTAATCCAATCCTTGTTTTATGTGGTTTTAATAGTGTGTGTGTGTGTGTGTGTGTGTGTGTGTGTGTGTGTGTGTGTGTGCGCGCGCGCATAGGCTTGGTTGGCTAGTGCAGTGGTGATTACATTTCTGAGCTCCAGTCTTATGGTTTTTATTAGAGAGGTACTTGATAGAACGTCTGTTGTAGCGTGGCACGTCTTTTCATAAAGTCATTATCTGCAATGGAACCCCTTTTATCAACAAGCCTCTAAATTTAAACCAACGTGTAAATGTATGAGACACTTTATTAAGTGTCTTTGATGATGGGCTCTGGCAGAATATGTTCAACATGGCTCTTTGAAATGAGAACCTGTTAGACACTTGTATCATGAGTATGGACAGATGTGTGATAAACAGGACAGGAACTAATTAGCGTGCAATGCTCACACCCGTGTGTGTGTATTACTGCCATGGAGAGATGAAGGAGGTATGAGCAAGAGAAAAAGAGGGAAAGAGAGAATAAGAAATTAAATATTGTTTTTATTAGCAACGATGTTGGTGGTGGGGTGTCGGCCCTCAAGCTCTGAGATTAATCCTGGGAAAGTGAGTGAGTGTTGCTTCATGTTTGGAATCCGTCACAGCTGTCTCATGGACTCAAGGGACACACAAGATGAGGAATAACTTTGCTTTACTCATTTTGCGATGTGCAGTTCTTGTTAAAAGAAATACAGAATTGTTTAAAATGATAACTTCACCAAGCACATTTGGAGCACCACCAACCATATTCATCAGCTTGTATTCTCTCCCATGTAATGTGAATATATTCCAACTAAGCAGTACCATTTGGTATAAGTCTTTCAATTAGCTCTCATTGAAGCAAGCACTCCACCTTGCTGCTATATTCACTAAGAATATCCAACCACACTTTGATGGAAAATCATCTGTTCCTATAAGAAAAGGCCAGAAGAAAGGTAATGGTTGGACTAAATATACCAAGGTCTTAAGTGTATTGTAGCTAAAGTGAATGTCATTGGTAATGGCTCCATCATCCAGGCCTCAGATATTCCAGTAAGATCTCCTTTTGGGTAGCGTATGAAACTCAGTTTGCCAGGCCCTCAGCCAATCAGTTCTTAAGCAACACCGCCATGCTTGATGTGTTGGTTTGGTATTCGTTAAGCAAACTGTGTGTCATGACAAGTGGGATTGCACTCAAAATATGAGTTTCTTTTCAGGATTTTAATCACATCCATGCCTGTGCATTCTGGGACCAATTTCTTTTACCGATCATCTGCCAAAATGATCTGCTGCAACAGGGACAAATTGGCTGGTTTATCTGTGATATGTCATAGTGTTCATATGAACTTCTTCCTAAGAAGTTCAATGTATGCAAGTGGTAGTAAATTTATCCTTAACATTCCTTGGCACTCTGGCTTGATGTTCCTTGTTCTTTCGAGAACACAAGAAGTCTAATGTTTGCAGCTGGCTTCAGAATATTCAGAGAAAACACTGACAAGCCAAATGAACTTGTCTAAATGAAGGAGAACATTTTTTAACTTTGCCAGCAATTACTAACAGGTATGGCACTCCAGCCAAAATTTTTGGCTTTGCTGTGGAGGTTTGGGTCACTTTGAAAGAGCCTAGAATGAGAAAGGGCCAGTTTATGTCCAGTGTCTAAAGAGCTATACAAGCCTGAGAGAATGAATGTGTAATTGAGTAATTAACAGCAGGCATTGTTTTTGAACAGTTATCTGGCTCTGAATAAAAGCATATTGGCAGAAACACCAAACTGAGATCATTGTATTGCACTGCAGCAGCAAGCTATGGAATTTGTCCTTTGCAGCACCTGGGTAACGAAAAATAAAGCAAACGTGTTTTGCTCAGTAACGCACGCTATGGTTGGAACAAGACAGAAGGCAGAGGGTCTATCGTTCACTTTAATTTCTACAACCTTTCCCTACCTATCCTCTTCCTACAGTCATATAAAAAGTTCCATCTAGCACCCTAAAGGGAGGAACCCTTAAAGGTTTTATGTAGGACTCTACAACAGAGGGTTTCCCTTTCAGAAAAGATTCCAAGTAGAAACTATTTAGAAAGCTAGACCCATTCAAATAAAACTTGAGCAACCCATTTTTTCAATGCATCATGTCATTTTCTTTCACATTAATATCTCATCCAATGAATTATGAGTTGGGCTAAGAGTGTTTTCTTGTGGTTTCTATTCATGCTCTGTGTGTATTGCATGCCTGTATGAAGGCAATAGGTGGTAGATTGGTGTGGACTGGAAGGCTTAGGGCATGTGCCGCTGTAAGATGTATGGTATGACTATGTATATTTAGAATATGAGGTCAGGGCCATGCGTCCTGCATTCCATGGGCTGGATCCTTCTTGATGAGGAAACCAGATGTGGTTTTTGTTGGATTCTGAGTCCTGGATGTCATTTCTTTCATACTTTTTTCTTCTTCCCCTCCCCTTTTTCATCATCTTAATGATTTTTTTCTTCATGATCAAATGTGAGTTGGAGTCAACCACCTCTGTGTTCCTGCTCTCCGTCCTTCCACTTTGTCTCATCATACTCCTCTCTTTCTATCCATCCATCCATCCATCCATCTTGCAGTGACTTTTTTTTGGGTCGTTTGCAAGCTAGCCATCCCACTTGGTAGAGAAGGAACACTAATGTTTATAAAAGTCTTTAATGTGCTATGTAATTACTCTGGCAACACTTCCTTTTATTACTCACTCCCAGTAAACCACCTTACAATCACCCTGTCCAAGACGGATGGAGCAATGATGACTCTATCTCTACCTATAACTTTCTCTCATTTTCAGTCAAACCCTCGACTGCATCAAATATTATTTTTCTAATTTTTGTTTGTTCTTTTTTTTGTTTGCTTTTCTATCCATTCTTCTTCATGGTCCTCCCAAGCATATATCAACTTGCCCCTTCCACCCTACCTCTTCCTCATTCTCTCTCTCTCTCTCTCTCTCTCTCTCTCTCTCAGCATTGCCAACTTTGCAGGTGGTACTTAATGCTACAGTACATTTGGCTTTGGAAAAACAAAGGCATTCCTTGGGCTGGTTCAGAAAGGAGAGTCTGAGGAGAGAAGAGGATGAATGGAACTTTTGCTGAAGAAAAATGAGAGAGGGAGTGTGTTTAGGGGTGAGTAGGCAGGGCCATTGAGGAACTAAACATTGTGACTGAGCATGGATGTGTGTGGATACATGCAAGAGTGGTCAAGCCTGACAGCTGCCTTTGTAGTTCTCACCCTCTTTGTTACACTGGACTTCTAGTGAACAGCCCAGTTCCGACACAGTTGCATGGCATTGTCTTTTCCTTCTCACCCTTTTTCCCCATTCTCCTAAACCCCTTTTCACACTTCACGATCTATGACTCCCTAGCTTTACAACAGTATTCTTTAAACAGGATTTGGATTTAAGTTAAGCTCTCGATTATTTGAGCTTCTCTGTGTGGAGTATACTGTAGGCTGCACTTACATTAAGCTCACAGAGGTAGAAGTACAGCAATCCTTTTTTCAGCCTCTGGCTTTAGGAATAATGCTAGATGCACACTCTTCAATTTGTAGGGTAAACTGGCACTAAACCTTTACACCAGGACCTGCCCCTCCTCAGGCCTCTCTACTCTCCTTCCTCTCATTTGTAAGGCAAATATTATAACAAATTAAGCAGCATAACAATAGGAGGGTGTTGAGCCTGACATCAGTCTGCGTTTCATTAGCATGGCTTGCTAACGTGTACCATATGGAGGGGCCATAAGTGAGCTTTGCCGCTGCCCAGCATGCTGTACCCTCGTCTGGATTGCCCATCCTGCATGGCCCCCTACTTCCCTAGATCCCCAACAGTGGCCCCTTCATTATGTCATCTTTAATTTAAGCCCGTCACACATCACCTGACACCCACACTGCCAGGCCCCAATCTTTTGTCCTACAGCAGAGAGAGAAAGAGCAAAATGGGGAAAAAGAGTCAGAATGAAAGAAAGGGAGGTGATTTTGACCTACAAGTACTTATTCTATCTGTATTTTTCCATCTTTTTCTTATAGGATCCTTCTGTCATGGTCTGCTTCTCATGCCCTTTCCCTGCACCTGGCACATACTGTACCCAGGAGGAAATAGCATGGAGACAGATAAAAGAAAGCAAGAATCTGATGACAATCCTTCCATCACCCTCTCCTCTTCACTGTCACTCTGTGCTTCTTTTTTTTTTTTTGCAGATGCACCAAGCAGACATCACAGCTGGTTTTGAGCGGCCACAGACACAGAGAATGTGACAGAAATGTGGAAGCTGACAACTGACTGGAACAGGATGCAATTTTAGACAGAGACCAACAAAATGGAACGTGACACAGTGCTGGAACACAGAAAATATCAGAATTCCACATAATCACAGGACTGTACCAAGAAATATAGCATGTGATTTTAATAATTTAAGATACACTACCACTTAAGATTTTTTGAACACCTGAAATTTTATTACGCTTCCTGGAGGTTTGTTACAGCTCTGTTAGTGCCAAAGACTAAACAAAAAGCTAAAATGGCAATTAAATATGGACAAAAATCAATCTTCCACCAAAGACCTAAATCTTTTGTATTTAAGGGCTTATTTAATGGCCAGACTGAGATCATGAAATGGCTTTAAATGAGTTATTTTTAAATGCAGACACATTTGGAAGAAAACCAGTTGTAACCCCAGGGTGTGAAGGAAGACTCAGGAGGCAGGTGGAATTTTAGTTGACATCTGGCCACTTTCAAAAATTCACCAAAAACAGGACAAAAACAAGCCCTGTGATGACCTGGCGACTTGTCCAGGGTGTACCCCGCCTTTCGCCCGTAGTCAGCTGGGATAGGCTCCAG
>JAODOK010000012.1:57413437-57424633 GCA_027576575.1 Netuma bilineata
GTTTAAAGTGATCTTCATTGAAAAGAACAGTGCTTTTCTTTCAAAAATAAGGAAATTTCAAAGTGACCCCAAACTTTAAACAGTAGTATATATATATACGCGGGTGTGGGTGTGTTCCTGAACACTTGTTTTTCTTTTTTATTCCTCCCTTATTTTAGCATACATTTGACAAAATAAGATATTACTAAAATACTAATACATTAACACAACATGTATTCATGTAGCTCTGTTTTGTGTGTGTGTGTGTGTGTGTGTGTGTGCGTGCGTGCATGCGGGTCCAGTCTCCAGTCCTGCTGAATGGATGCCAGCCGTGCTGTTGTCCCGCTCACTGATGGAGGCTTGCACACTTTAACTCTGTACGATTGCCCTGGGCTGATCTAACAGTGTCACACAGCATGAATAACACACACACACACATATATACACCTGCAGCTGTTCTGCTCACACACACTGAGAGTGAACACATACCACACAAAAGAAATAGCAACCTGCAGGACACTGGGTTCAACTCAACTCTGTCTTTATATCATCATCATCATCATCATCATCATCATAATCAGTCCAGAGTGTATGAACAACAATGGATGTTAATGACCTCATCCAAGATGGAACATTTGATGGAATTTGAACATTGTTGCGAATTTAACGGTGATTATTTCCAGATCAGTACCTCGATCCTAACCTCAGGGAAAATTCCACTTCCTCCAACATTTCTTCTTGCTCATTCAAATGTGCTAGATGGTGACTCCCGTCCCTGATGCTATCCTAAAAATCTCCCCGAGTTGCGCAGATGAATGTGATAATTAGGTACGATTATTTTAATCGATACGGAAATGAGGTGATGGACTAAGCTTGGGAAAGGCTACCCGATATGATTTGGACAACAAAAGATTAAAAGCCATAGTACGGTGAGAAGAATTCAAATAAAATCAAATAAAACTCGTATTAAAAATTGAAATAGCCGAATTATGTTCTGGTGATGTGTAAGGTGAGCGGTGAGATTTGCAAACAGACTTCATGACTCAAATTGTATAAAAGGGATGAAGTTCGAGGCGAGCATTCATACCTTTGCTTACGACTTTATTTGTGAGAAATTGAATAAAAGCGAATGATCATTTTGCCATTTGTTGGAATTTGTACAGATTTTGTACGAATTCTAGTAACAGGAAATGATTTGATTGGAGGTCTTTTGAGTTATTGAGTAGTTAATAGTTAATAAATTTGATCATTTTGGTGACTTCATAGATCTATTAAACTTGTAACGGAAAGTTATTTGGTAAATACAGCAAATTTTTACTCGAAAGTCTTACTCTTCACACATTTTTTTGGTTAAAACCAGCATTTCATGTAAGACCCATATCAGTTTTATTCATTTTTCACTGTAATTGGCTAGAGAATGGAGTGTGTGTCGTTTACAGAATTTTTCATACACCGTAATTTCGGGAAATTTTTGCACAGCATCTGTTTTTTTTTTTTTAACTATTTATCTTCACTATGCACACAGATTAGCTGAAGAAGCCATTAACAGAAAGGCTTCAAACTCCTTTTCCTGTCAAGCCTGAGGCTGAAAGCACTCGAGCAGTCTCTCTCTCAACTCTCCAGACCTGTGTGCAAGATTTGAATATTTGTTGTTAAAAGAAAGACCCACGGAGCACATTTATTCCAAAATTAATTAGTCCAGGATAGTATTTCTGCAGCTCAGCTGGGGCAGATGTTGATCTTTCTTCATACGCGTAACAAGGCCTAGGGTCGTGATTAAGTTTACCGAGTGAGGAGAGGTTTTTTTTTTCCTCCTCGCTGTAATAAGCCCACGCACCAGGCTTAGACACCCTGCTGTGGAGTTATTTGCTGGCGCATTAGAGGCGCACATACATGCGGTGATGGAGTGTCTCAGGAGGAGGCCTGTGCTGCTATGGGGATGATGGGATGGCTGGTAAACTGGAGCTCCAGGTCTGCTTTAGTGATATTGATTTGAGCTCTGCTGTCTGACCCTTTTCGAAAGAGCGCAGACGAGTCTGTCGCTGAGGTCATTTCTGAAATATATTGTCATGTACTGGAACCAGATGAGAATGAGAACACTGAAGTAATCTATAATGTCAAACACTAATTATATAGTAAGGATACAGCACTGAGATGATATTGAGCATTAATTCTAGCCCAGAAGTTATAATCCATGTCATGCCATTTCTCAGAATCCTTTACCAAATTACGAAGCTACAGGACTCACATCACATCACTCATTACTTTGCTATGGCCCGTAACTCATGTTTCCAAGGACAGATTAAATGCAGGATGGATTAAATGCATTTAGTAAATGCCCAAATCCCACCTCTTCTCACCCCACCACACATGAGCCAGTGTATCAAGCCCTGACCAATCCTGCCTCACCCTATAACCAAACAAGTGCAAAATAAAATCCATACATCAGTACATTACACATCCATTTTGAGTATTTGAGGAGCCTCTGTGTTACTTTATGTGCCTCTGTGTTACCTTGGTCTTCTATCTTGCTGTTTTGTTTTTTGCATTTTGTTCCTTAACTCTTTAGCTGAGCCTTTTTGGGCTCATTTTAGTTCAGACTACTAAGTTCAAGAAAAACATTTAACATTCTCTGGCTTCTCTTTCCTTTTTCATTTTTCATTTCATCAACACATTTTGCATGGCAGTGCTGTAGTCAAGACCACATAAACTGAGACCAAGTCATGACCAAGACCAAAGTCTATCGAGCCCAAGACAAGACCAAGACTTTAAGGACTTGAGACCAAGTCAAGACCAAGACCAGTGTGCATTGAGCCCAAGACAAGACCAAGACTTTGAGGGGTTGAGACCAAGTCAAGACCAAGACCAGTGTGTATCAAGACCAAGACTTTAAGGAGTTGAGACCAAGTCAAGACCAAGACCAGAGTGTATTGAGCCCAAGACAAAACCAAGACTTTGAGAGGTTGAGACCAAGTTAAGACCAAGACCAGAGTGTATCAAGCCCAAGACAAGACCAAGACTTTGAGGTGTTGAGACCAAGTCATGACCAAGACCAGTGTGCATCAAGCCCAAGACAAGACCAGAAACAGACCATTATTTGTGAAGGAGGTGAGGGAGGGGTGACAGCCATTAACAGTAAAGAAAATTTGCATTAGCAATGAGTCACCTTATTGGCTGCATTTGAAGTAGGACATTTTACATTCAATCACAGTAATGATGTGAACAAATAAATCAGAAAATGCATGGACAATTTAGTGAAATACCTACAGTTGTGGTCTTGAATGGTCTTGAAATAAAATCCTGAGTCCTCTATGTCCAAGACCGGGACAAGACTGAGTAAAAATGCAGTTGATTCCGAGACAAGACTGAGATCTTTCTTCCAAAAGTGGTCTTGAGACTGATTGCAAGTACCTCAACACTATTGCCTGGGTTTACTTAAGGCCTATATGACTGCTCATTTGTTACAAGTTCAGACACACACACTAACATTTGAGAATTGATTTCGGATTCTGTGATTGTATCGTGCAGCGTGTTTTGCATGACCGTGTAATGCAGGGATTCCCAAACTTTTTGGGGCAAACAACCCAGTATGAACATTATGGATTTTCTTCTTTACTTTCCTCCACATTAGATTATTTATTTCGGCATTTATAATCTACAACATATAAATGCGTATTCAGTAAATGTTTCAGGATATATTCTTGTTTTGACTCCTGTGGTTCCAGTACTGCAAGATACTCCCATATCTCCATTTGCAAATCAAGTGACCCTACATGGGGTCATAACCCTTAGTTTGGGAACCTCTGGTGTAATGAGGAACTTTTTGACTGGAGGAATTTTTTCATACTTCTTAGAACTGTTGGAGGATGTCCCCTGTTTCTTGTGTGTCCATAGTGCAGGAAGTGAGGATGATGATAGTTTTTTTTTTAAGCTCCTACTTCAGGGTAGGTATTCTGCCAGCACAAGAGGAACCATGAGTGGTGCAAGTTCGTTGATTGGTTGAACACAAGCCAATGCAGCACCAGCAACTTCTATTTTTAAAAATCTGGGTAAAAAACATTGGTGGTGATGTGTGTCAGGTAGAAGAAGTGACATCATTATACCAAACATCGGCTGGCTTACGCCACTTCAGCATGCCTACTGAAGTCAGTATGAATGCGAACAGAAAAAAAAAAGCCCTTATGTAGTAAGTAGTTCTCAGGGAAGCTTCTGGAAATTAAAAGGTGTTAAGGAACTACATTGAACACATTCAGTCTATACATCTTAACTACAAGGGAAACTAATAACAATTTGACAATAACAGTCTCCTCCTTCTATTCCTGCTCAACATCCCCTCTCTTTTTACTGATGAAGTCTTATGGGGACGTGTACCACCCCAATGCAGAGTCCCATTAGATTATACGGACTCGTAAACACATCCATAATTCTGTTTTCTTTATTTATTTCCAATACTCAGTCCAGTAGTTCAGCAGTACAGGGTCGCATAGTGGAACTAATGAGAGTCAGCAGAATTACTGCATTATATGAGCATGTAATCATTTAAACGACCCATTTAACTGGAGCATTTCAAACAGATGAGTGAGAAAAAGATGAGACTGAGTATTGTAATTTTTATTAATTTTAACAAATTTGGAACCATGACTTCGTTTGTCTATGCAACTCCATCGTTTTAGTCCACTCCCCTTTCCTCAACTCGCTCTGGAGGTACAGAACATTTTAACCAAAAATGGCTTAAAAATAATGAAATGAAATGTTTCAACATAAAAAAAAATAATACTATAAGCAGTAAGCCATAATAAATGAAACAAAGTCAATATTTGGTCTGAGATGACCAAAAAAAATAGTAGTCTCAGGTACAATGAGTGCAGTTTTATAAGGAAATGAGCTGTAGGTTTTACTGAGCATCTTGCAGAACCAGTCACAGTTCTTCTGGACACTTTGCTACACTTGCTTCTTAATTTTGCCGCAAAATTCAGTAGCCTTCATTATGTATTCTTTTTTAATCTGAAAAGTGGTCTCTTGTGTAATATGCTACTCAGACACAAACTGGGTTTTTTTCTGTCACATTTAATTTTGTGCTGGAAAATGAACGTTTGGAATTCTCAAATGTTTTTGTACTGACTCAATAATGTAGAAGTCATAAAATAGAAATCTGTAACAAAGTTTGTTATAGATTGGGGGGGGGAAAGGGTGCATAAGTGTTTTGCACAGTACTGTATTTTATTGTCCTGTGCATTTATTGTTCTGTGTACTTTTTGTCCTGCACTAATCTCCCACTGTTGTGTATTTGCACTTTATGTAGTCTTGCATGCCATTATATGTCATCAAATGGTCCTAGGTAGACAACATTTCATGCCAATGTATACAAGCTATATAGTGGAATGGCAATAAAACCCACTTGATTTGATCAGACCATAACACATTTTTCCACAGAGTTTGGGGTGTTTTGTCTGGGCTTAGGGTTTTTTCCCCCATGAGAAAGGGCTTCCATCTAGCCACCCAATCCCATAGCCCAAACATGTGAAGAATATTAGAGTTTGTTGTCACATGTAGGGACTAGTACTTGCCAGATATTCCTGCTGGTCTTTTAATGTTAATGTATGTCTTTCAGCAGTCTCACTGATAAGTGTTCTTCTTGTCCTTTCATCAATTTTGAAAGGATGTCCTGTTCTTGGTAATGTCACTGTGGTGCCCCATTGTCTCTACTTGTTGATGTTGGCTTTCACTTTGCTCCATGGTGCAGCTAATGTTTTGGAAATTCTTTTGTACCCATCTCCTGATTGATACCTTTCGACAGTAACACTCCATACATGCTTTGTAAGCTCTTTTTGGACCATGGCTTCAGCAGTCAGATGAAACTAAGAAGATGTCAAGAAAATCTTACAGAAACTGCTGATCTTTATTTAGGGTTAATCAGAATGACCTTCTTGATGACTGGTGTATGATAATTACTTATTACTTTTGAACATGAGTTTGAATGCGATTGGCTAATTCTGAGCATAGGCACATGTCCCATTATGAAAAATAATTTTGTTGGATGCTATATTCCATTAACAGTGGGAAATGATTTGACGTGATTTATCTTGGTTTCTTTTTTTACATCACAAAAACAGCAATTTTAATTGATGTGTCTTAAAATGAATAATAGCACTGTCTATAAGTATTTTATTGATAGATATTACTAATTTTCCTGGGTAGCATGATGGTGCAGCACTTAGCACTGTCATCCCACAGCAAGAAGGTTCTGGGTTCGAACCTTGTGGCTGACTGGGACCTTTCTGTGTGGAGTTAGCATGTTGTGCCTGTGTGGCTTTCTTATGCCCAGGTCAGACGGCAGAAAGACGCAACCTGCGATCGATCGGGTGGCGACTGATCGTAGGTGGACGCAGGCGTTTTGAGTCAAATTCTTCATTGTGGTCAGATGTATTGCAAGACACAGAGTTTTTAAGCTGCATCAACCAGTCGGCAGCAGATGCAGCTAGACACAGGTTGACGCATCACACAGAAAACCTTTAAAAAAATATAAGGCCTTAAGACTGCTCGCAGGTTGTTGTAAACTATTTGTAGGTGCAGTCTGTATGTATCTGCGATGCATTGCAGCCATCTCTAAAGACTTGTTTTCCCCTGCGTCAGCCTGTATCTAGCTGCCACTACCTGCTTCAACCTGCAATTGGTTGCTGAAACGTTGCACGACCGCCTGCCTCTACATGCGTCAACATGCTATTTGCACTGACTGGAAGCAAATCGCAGCTGAAATACGAACAAATTGTGATCCACTTGCATCAACCTGCCTCTACTAAAGACCCTCTGCAACACTCTGCCATTATCTGTATTGTCATGCGTTGACGCAAGACCAGTCTTGTGTCTACCTGCAATTTTGCTATCGCAGGTAGACAGTTGAAAACTAGTTGCAGCCTGCCGTCTGACCTGGGTATTACAAGTGCTCCTGTTTCCTCCGACAATCTAAAGACATGTGGATTAGGTCAACTGGCTACTAACATAAATGTGAATGATTGTTCATCTTTGTGTTAGCCCTATGATAGACTGGTGACCTGCCAAGGGTGTATGCCGCCTCTCGCTCAAAGTCAGCTGAGATTGGCTTCAGCTTCCCTACAACCCTGATGGATAAGCTGTATATATAATATACATGGGGACAGCCATGGCCTGAAGGTTAGAGAAGCAGCCTTGGGTCCAAAGGGTCGCTGGTTTGATTCCTGGGACCGGCAGGAAAAATGTAAGGGGAGTTGAGTAGCTGAATGAATGAATGAACAGCACTTACCCTTCCTCTGTATCATTGCTGAAGTACCCTTGAGTAAGGCACCTAACCCCAACTGCTCCCTGAGTGCTGTAGCATAGCTGCCCACTGCTCTGGGTATGTATGTGTGCTCATTGCTCACTTGTGTGTGCATGTGTGTATTCACTGCTTCAGATGGGTTAAAGGAGAAGAGGAGAGGAGGAATTTCACTGTGCTTGAGTGTGCATGTGACAAATAAAGGCGGCTTCTTCTTCTATAAAGGACTAATTTTCCTGCATTTTGATAAATCCTTCATTTAGAGTCCTATCATAAGCTTAGAGCAGCCAGTTTGCAAGTTTTTAAATATAAAGTTTATGTAAACTTTTATCTAGTAAGTTAAACACTTCTTGTACTTATATTTTCCTTTTTTTAATTGCAATTCTGCATATTTGGTTTTGTAATGAACATGAGAAACTGCAAGAGATAAATATTTAAATATTGTTTTGGACTGACAGCATACAGTATATATAAAGTGCAATAATCGTGTAGTAACCACTATGAATTGAAGTTTATCATTGCAGTCAAGATATCACTGCAAAGATCATTTTGTTTATGTCAAAGCCATTCAGATATGTTAGAAGTTCTCGGATTTGATTGTGAGCTATTGGAAGACGTGAGATAGGAAATTGTTATTTGTAGGAAAATCAAACCAATCTCATGAAAAATTTGTGTGAATTTGAGCAAGCGTGATGTGGTCGGATTTTATTTGAATTGTGCAAATTGTTATGAATTAGAGGTGTTGGGGAATGTTCGACATTTGTTTGACAAGAGTTCTGAAAGGGTGCTAGAACATTGATTTGGAATGAATTTAGTCTCATGTTTGGACACACGGTTGATTTTTTTTTTGTGAACAATAATCTAACCATGTCCGCTGTTGAGCTAAGCACAACTTGCCAACCAGAAACAATGTCTCAGTCCAACAACAGTAGAATCTGAAGTCCAAATTTCACAAGGCCTTTTGTCCCTCCTTGAAAAAGCCCCTCTAACACCACAAGCTATCCAGTAGTTGAGCGTGATATGCATGTACATGTATTTTTGTCATCGTATGCAGTAATCAGTAGCAGTGTGTGTTTAGTTTTTACCAGTGTTCCTTGGCATGCTCTGAAGTTGCCTGTTTTTTAAAGGCGTTTGTCATTTATGACCATAATTTTCCTGCTCGGATGACTGAAATAGTGTGAAAATCCATTCACACCCAACGCACACATGAAAAAGCAAACACACACACACACACACACACACATACACACACACACACCACCATCAGTGGTGTTAGTTTTGAGCGTACTCCATGGTATTTGAATATGTTGGTTTGGCTGTAGAGTTGCTGCTAGTCGATGGTTTAAGCACATCACTGTTTATGAGAATAACTCCTGTCTGATGAAAACTCGTGCTTTTTGCTACTGCATCAGCAGTTCCAACTGAAACATGTCCAGAGTAGTGGTGATGACGAACTTTGTTAATGCGTTGTTGCAGTGTGACATTTTTATTAGGCATATTTGTAGCTAAACATAAACACAGATTTATTGGAAAGTTCGCAGATAATCATTAGGCTCAGTAGAACACACACACACGCACACACTTTTGTAGTTTATTCAAGCATTCATTTCAAATGCATACAAATATATGAACCGTACTTTACAGCTGCATGCAAGAATCTTTACACAAAAACAGATCATACAACATATGCAAGAGCTCTGTCTTTTTTTATCTCTCTCTCACACACACACACACACACACACTGTGGTTCCTGAGGTGCAGCTGAAGGCCCAGCTGCAGTAGTGATGTCATCGCTTGCTGCCACTTTGCTGATTGGGACTCTTTATTGGAAGCAGAACACTTTGATACTGCTTCAAGTGCTGGTAACAGACTTATGCTTACACACACACACACACACACACACACACACACACACACACATACTGTACACACATTGCACTACCTTACTGTGACAGTTTGTATCATGACATCAACACACTCCGCAGAGGCTTTCTTGACTGAGAGATAGTGTTAGCTGCATGTTATCAGCTTTTTTTTTTTTTTTGCACAGCCTCAGGGTCAGAACACTATAGATCAGTCATCATCTTACTTTTCAAAATGGAATAAACTCTGTGTGTGTGTGTGTGTGTGTGTGTGTGTGTGTGTGTGTGTGTGTGTGTGTGTGTCCCACACGGGGCTGTGTATTTGCTTTCTTGGCTTTGTCGTGTGTCTTTCCAGGCTTTGAAGACAGTTCAGTCTGCTAATAAAAGACAGGTCTCTGCCACAACAAAGGGCCCTGTGCCCAGACTCAATAAACAATTTATTTCACCCCCTCCCTCCTTTTCATTCTCTTTCTTCCTTTCTCTCTTTCTCTTTTTCCTTCTACTGACCCCCCCACCCTACCCCTCACCCCACCACCACCACCACCCTCACCCCCCCTGCCTGTCCTGTGTTTTTTCATTCTTGGCTTGAGAAGAAATATGTACACTTGCTATGTTTTTTCCATGTGATCACAGAATGCTCTGGAATAGATTAGTGGTGGGAGGGAGCAAGGGGTGAAAAAGAGCAGGAGAGGAGAAGAAGAAGAAGAAGAAGAAGAAGAAGAAGGCTGGGGTGGAGAGAACACATGAGCAGGTAACTGAGGTCACCTTTGCCGACAGAGGAATAAGCCAACGGGGGACAGCGATCATCTCTGCTGAACACACGCTTACATAAACATTTAGACCCTCATTAGGCAAACATACTGTACTGACCCAGCAGAAATTCTTGAGCTGAGCAAGCATTTGCATAACCAATTCTGGGAGAAAAAGAGCAACATTTTCTTCTTGTCTCTCAAGCAGGTGAAAACATGCCAACCTGTTCCTCTCTCGCATTCTCGCTCTTTCTCCATCTCTCTTAATTCGCTGGTTAGCACTGGCAGGAGAGTATTACCACAACCATGCAACTCAAAGTAAATAAATGGCAGTTTTTTGAGGATATTTCTCCTGGAGAAAAATAACAGAAGCATATGTTTGTCTGCGTGTGTGTGTGTGTGTGTGTGTGTGTGTGTGTGTGTGTGTTTGAGAGACTGTAAACCACAGTCTTATTGAAGCTATTAGGCGGCTGGCATAGGAGCACAGCAGAGAAGGACCAGATGGGCAACTACACACACACACACACACACAAATGGAAAAAAAACACTTTCTCTTTCCTCACTCATCCTCAAACAAAAAACTCTAAAACAAATCGACTTACAGAAAATAGCATGCTTGCATGATCACACATGATTATTCACACACACACACACACACACAGATGTGCTTGCTCAGTCACATGCATAGCTATCCCTGCTATGATGCCATGCTCATTTCTTTCAACTATCCCTCCATCACTTCATCTAATTCTTCTTTCCACTAGTGTGTGTGTGTGTGTGTGTGTGTGAGAGAGAGAGAGAGAGAGAGAGAGGTGTGGCTGAAATGCATCAGTGACACAGACTTATATAATAGTTGGATTCTAAGAAGGATATTAAGTGTCTCATTTGTATCCTTGATATGCATCTTATAGAGCTTTTCCATATGGGGAGGGTGAAATATCTCTGCCCCTACATTTTAGTCTGATTTCAGATGCCAAGTGCAGAATCGGTTACTGTTCTTGCCACAGTAACTGTTCGTACCAAAAGCGCGAATATTTCAGGAGCTAGAAATATTAGAGAGCATTAACTTGTCAAATGCAGCCACCACACAATCATCCCTAGAATCAGACAGCCATCATTTTGTGAAATAATTTGGTAGATAGAATCATACAGGGTGGCACAGTGGTGTAGTGGTTGGCGCTGTCGCCTCACAGCAAGAAGGTCCTGGATTCGAGCCCCGTGGCCGGCGAGGGCCTTTACGTGTGGAGTTTGCATGTTCTCCCCGTGTCTGCATGGGTTTCCTCCGGGTGCTCCGGTTTCCCCCACAGTCCAAAGA
>JAODOK010000012.1:58244349-58254776 GCA_027576575.1 Netuma bilineata
CTTTCTTTCTTTCTTTCTATACATTTGTTCTTTCTTTCTTTCTTTCTTTCTTTCTTTCTTTCTTTCTTTCTTTCTTTGTGTACTTTTTCTATGCATTTGTTCTTTTACTTTCTATACACTTGTGTACTTCTTTTTCTATACATTTTCTTTCTATACTTTTCTTTACATTTGTGTTCTCTTTCTTTCTTTCTTTCTTTCTTTCTTTCTTTCTTTCTTTCTTTCTATACATTTGTTCTTTCTTTCTTTCTTTCTTTCTTTCTTTCTTTCTTTCTTTCTTTCTTTCTTTACATTTGTGTTACTTTCTTTTTCTTTCTTTCCTTCCTGCCTGCCTACCAACCAACCTACAATGGCCTGAATGTGCGGAAGTTGAAAAATGACCGCAAATTACAACTCGTGAGGAAACGCGAGTTTAGCTGGCGAGGATTTAAACGTATTTTACAGCCGTGTTTGTTAAATTGACTGTTTAACGAATGTTGTTTTGTGCAGGCGGGAGTCCAGGCGAGGCGAGAAAGTAGCCTTAATAAAGACACGTCAATTCGGTGAAATGCATTTCTTCAAAAGGAGAAGTGTCAAAGTATGTTGTAGGCAGAAAAACAAAATTTTGAACTCAGTGGGTGAAAGTGATGAGATTTTTCCCATGAATTCGGCCACAGTGACGTGACTGCTTTTCCCGGACCGTCTCAGGTGGTTTAGTGTTGGGTTACGTTTCTCAGTAAGTCAGATAAGAATCCTGTTCTACTGAATAAAGTTTTTACGAGACGAATGTGTTTAAGTCGAGACTGTAGGCTTTAGTCTCTGCTGTCTGTCACCCTGCGAGTGGGGAAAGGACTAGCATTTAAGGAGCACAGGTTCAGGCTGGAAACCTGGCTCCGAGTCCATTAGCACCTCGTCCAGATTAGTGAACACAGCCGAACTGAGCGCACACGGGTGCACGAGGGTAATAAACGGCCGGCTGGCGGGAGCTCCCGCTGCGGCCCACACAAAGCTGCAGATTGTTTCCGAGCGCCAGCTTTTTGGCTTTAATGCAGCCGCTCGTGCCAAGAGCACCGGGGCCTCTTTCCTTCTTCCCCCTCACCACTCCTGCAGACTGGAATGCTTCACACAGGAAGAACATGTGTTTGTGTGTTGCACTCCAGAGTCGCAATCCTGCAACTGTAGCCTCATTGTTTTATTTCTCATTGAGTAAACCATGCAGTCAATCCTTCAATGAACTTTTTTTTTTTTTTTTTTTTGTCAGCACCAAAGCCTGTTTTGTTGGCTCGGACATAAAGGTTCATTGACTTGGTGCTACAGTGTGTAGAAAATGATGCAAGATCTATTTTAAACTAGTATACCTTTTATAGGGTGGGTGTGTCTCTGAGGGAGAAAGACAAAAACATGCTTTGGAGTGTAAAAAAAGGGCTTAGTGCCCTGCTGGGTTGGGGGTTTGTTTAGAGCACCATGTGTTTGCGTCTTGGATGATCTGTTCTGTAGGGAATTTAAGGCCATCATTAGTAGTGGTGCGCTAGACTGCACTACGAGGAGCAAACGGCTCCCTGAGTTGAGCGTGGAAGAGGGAGGGAAGTGCCGTGTTGTCTCTGACCAACCGCGAAGCCTTTATCGTCATGGGAGAGCGCAAGATGCAGACTGACAGATTGCAGATAGGTGATAGACGGGGAAAAAGCGCTTCCATATGTTTATTGCAATCTCATCCACCATGCTCAATCGGAGCACAATCTGACCAGGTCTCAACCCAGGCATGAAGTAGAATTTAATTAAGCCATATTCAAATAGGAGTTTCATGTTCTAGCCTCACAATATAAATAATCTTGCTTTAACATGAAACATTTTATCATCCTGTTATAACAAGTATTATTAAAAGGAGAAAAGTTTTGCAATAACGTCGTGAAAATATCTTGCTCAAACATCTTATTATAAACTTTTTTCCCATTATAAAATGTACGTACTAACTTGTTTTGCGGCCGTTCCACAGATTTAAATGTAACTATAAACGGATAAAAAGCATGGCACCATTATTTACTGCATAAAAATGATGAGCAATAGTGAATTGCGGTGGTGCAAGAGATTAAAACACATGCCAGGCTGCATCACCCCACCACATCGTCGAGTATTTTCCTCTAACAGCATACCACTAAGGGGTTCTTTGCATAATTAATGATTTCCTTTTATATATCATTCACTGGATAGGAACAATCGCGTGCCCTTGATTGGCTACTCTACTACTAGGATATCATCTCATATCCTTGACTTGCAAGTGACTTCAAAGCAAAATAGAAACCCGGATGTCGGCCATGTTGGTGGATATGCAAATGCGGTGAGGGTCAAGCGACATTCCATACAAAATATCGTCACGTGTGCGCAACTCTTTGTTTTTCCACTGCTTTAAGCGTTCTTTTAGCTCTTTGTGCTGTATATGGTCGCGGTCACAACAGTGCTCGTGACCGTGGCACGTTCCGATTTTTAGAATTCCGTCCGTGATTCGGAAAGAGGGCGAGGAAACTCTGAGGCTTAGTACGGAGAGGAGATGAGCACGGCTGAACAACATCAGCAGGGCTGATCTAACAGAGGCTAAAATCAAAACAGCTCATGTTTGCAGTAATCATTTTATCTCAGGTGAGATTCAAAAGCTCTCAATAATATGGAAGAATTTTATTTCATGTTGCTAGAATTTTGCTATAAAATGAGCGTTCTCTTGTCGTGGATCACTCAGTTGTTGTTATAATTTTAACTCATGTATCACCATTTTGCTTCTAGGAGCGCCAGCAAAATTATACGACAGAAACAATCCAGACTGGGCACCCACTCAGAACATGGGCTATGTTTCATCCGAGGTCAGACTTGATTCTTCGGCAGGCAAACCAGATAGAACGTGATATCTGGGTACTTGATGGCCAGTAGAAGCATCTTATCTTCATAAAAGTCTGACTTTTTAAAATAATATGGGTCAAAACCACACACATCTATCTTCTCTTTGTATCAAATCTTTGCTCAACCATTCAGATCATGGTAATACTGAGAAAATTCAGTATTGTTTACAGACATGCTTTCAGCAGCTGCCATCCTAGTTGCTTTGTATATCCACCATCATGGCGGATGATCATGATGTAGCACATTTTGATTGCGTGGTTGCAAGTCATCTATGTATATGAGAATGGCTTGCTGATGACAGAACAACAGAGCACGGCTAGGCATGGATGAGCTCAGAGGAAGGCTCTGCTATCTCAAACAAGCAATCTTTACAACCGTGTTGAGCTGAAAAGCATCACACAATGCACAATACATGGAACCTTGAGGTGGATGAGCTACAACAGCAGAAACCAATATCAGGTTCCACTTCAGTCAGCCAAAGACAAGAATCCGAGGCTACAGTGGGCACAGATTCACTGATGGGGGGTGGGGGTGTTTGCCTGGTCCACATGATTGGCTGATCGGATAATTGCAGGAATGAGTACGTGTACAAACATTCCTTTAAAATGACTGGTAAAGGGTTGATTGTCACTGGCCAAGTCAGGAAGTGTAGCATTGCTTCTGGTGATCTCATGAATGATTTCATTGATGATGTACAGCTGTGCATCCCGCCGTTATCTCTGACGCAAGGCAGAGTTAATGATGATAGCGCCAGGGAAATTCAGCACTGTCTCAGTTTTTATGATCATCTCAATAGACATAGAGTATGGAGGGGGACTAACTATTGTGGTTTCACAAAACATGTAGAATGACATCATGTTACATTTCACAGTCAAGTCCATTTGATGTGAACTGTGCATGGGCTGATGCCAGTTCGAGATGTGGGTTTGCCTCTGTTGCAGTCAGTTCATTAACAAGTGTCTCAGATTTGTTAGCCTCAGACCTTTGCACTTTTTCTCAACTGGAACTCCTCGCTTGGCAGTGCAGCACTGAGGTGGTCCAGATGTGGACTCTAGATGTGGACTATATAGGACTCAAGTTTGTCTCTCAGCTTCTTTCTTTCTTTCAAGTATATTTCCCACTGTTTCATACCCTTTGTAGTCCAGTCTGCTTTTTTTTTCCTTTTTAAACCCACTCTTAAAGATTTGTCCCTGCCATATATCCTTAAGAGAATCCTTGTTGCCAACCTAGGGGCTGTTCCTTTCCTTTATTAGCTCAAGGAAGTTTTTCAGATGGACCTTTATATTGCAAAGAAATTGAATCAGCATGACTATAGATGTTAAGAACAGATATTGTCCAGGAGGTATTGAAATCTAATCAGATTTGCTTTCAAAATATCATAAACAGGTGACAGGCAAAGCTGTTTATAAATGTCATACTGATGAAATCCATGTTTAAAAGAAAATACTCTTTGATTTGATAGGTTTAAATAAGATTTAATGCACTATCTTGCTTTTTATCCAGCACCTTTTTTTCAGTTCCCATCCACTATCTGTGTAGCTCTTGCCTATCGCACGATGTCTATCAGCCAGGGAGGGTGAAGGCTAGAAGAACTAACACATTCCTCTGAGACATACTGTATGAAGCCAACCAGTTGTATCTTTTCAACCTGCTATTTTGTGCTGTATCATAGGCCAAAGTTACATACTTACTGGAAAGTGCTAGTATATCTGCCCTCTTTTGCATACATGAACTCACAGATACCCATAGTTGGTTAGTGTGACTCACAAAGGAGAGAGTCACTTCAGTACTGCTCCTTTGGACTCCTAGTTACAGATGGCTGTGGCATTGTTGGGATTTGAAGTTGTGATCTCCTAATGAAAAGGCCAAGGTTTTTCTTTTTTCTTCTTCTCTTTTCTCTCCTGTTTTGCCACTCAGGAGCCCATCTAACTCCTTTTTAAAAGTCAAGGTCACTTTATAAAGTAACACAACATTAAAAAATAAAAATTAAAAAATCCCAAACCACTAGTAAGGAGTATAAAAGCGTGGGAAGAATATTGGGGAGGCCTTGGCCAAATGGTTAAAGTAATGGCTTTGAAACTTAAAAAGTTGATTCCTTGAACTAGCAGGATTTGCTCAAGTGCCCTTAAGCAAGGCACCTGCTCTGGCAAGTATGGTGGCATACCTTGTGTCTGATGAGCTCGAGAAAACCTGATAATGTGATGATCTTTTTGGGCAAGAACCCGGCCATAATAATAAATAAAAGCATACAATATTTTTTATGAAGAGAAATGTTCTGGGGGCAGCCATGACCTGAAGGTTAGAGATCAGCCTTTGGCCCAAACTAGCTCGTAATGTTTTTATATTACATTTACTCCCACATTTTTTAAGCCTAGCCATCTTCTATGTATTTAGTGCACTAATGAATACATATGTTTTGTTCACCCCTGAGATAACAGCTTATTTACTTCATTAGCTATTAGACATGCTAGTTAGAATGCAGGTTAATTACCTTGCGAGTTAATTAGCCACACACACACACACATACACACACATTTATTTATTTATTTATTTTATTTATTTATATTTTTTCCAAAGAAAAAAATAAATTGTTTTAACTGTATTGTGCAGCATAGGACAGTGAAAAATTTTTCCCTTATCTGTTAGGAGCCACCAGTTATATCATGTAGTTCAAACACACATCTGAGTAATGAAAGGAAGTCATCAAATACACATATGAAAAAGAAAGAAAAGAAGAAACAGCACAGAGATATGGCACCAGAGGTTCATTTTCCCTCTTCAGCTCTCTGACTTTCTGCAAGACCCTGCTCAAAACATGATCTTTGAGAGATAAGAGATCCGTGTAGGCTCAGTAAGCACCACAGTGAGCAATAATGCAGGGCTTTGCCTCAGATAGTCTAGACGGTGTCACATGAGGTTGCACTACAGATTTTACAGGTTTTTTTTTTGGAGAACAAGAGACCAAGGGTGAGGGCAATCAACAGGTGTTGGGAAATCCAAGATTTTACAGCCTTCTGCTTCTGTTTGTTACTCATTTTTTTCGAAGGACAGATCGAATATATATTTTTTGTCCAACTCCAGAACAGCTTGAAAGGTTGGCACAAGGTAAAACCTCCTCAGTGAATAAGGATGAAAATAGTATCCTTTTACTATAAAGTTAACCTGAAATATAGTAAAATGAAAAAGATCTTGTGTACTGGATTGAATTCAGTCATAATGACATGACTATAAATACAAGTCCAATTGTAGTTGATAACTGTGTACTGAAGCTGATAGTTGGTAGCTAAAAAGTTAAATGGATGATAGTATTATAAAGTAAATAAAAAGTTAAAATTTTTGTCCTGTTCCTTTTCCCCTGCATACAGAAAATTCAATCATTTGCGAACCCCAAGTGACATCAGGGACAGTGATCAATTTTAATTTCTCTAAGAGCTACAGCTATAGAGCCACATCCCTTCAGTCAGTCATTCAGTTATAGATTTCAATCTATCCATTAACTTCCAGACTTTAACAATATGAAAAAATATTAATAGGATTGTTTTATAAATCTATTTATAATTAATTTTAACTCTTACCAGGGATTCTATTGGTTACTATGGCAGCATATTAGCATATATATATATATATTTTTTTTTTTTTTTTTTAATTACAAATCTGTTTAAAAGACTGGACACCATCACTCTTAATTTTTCCTACAACTGTGTCCAGAAGGTTGTTCAAGACAACACAAGAAGCCTTTATTTATCACACATACACTCAAGCACAGACAAAAGCACACAGTGAGATTTCTCCTCTGCATTTAACCCATCTGAAGCAGTGAACACACACATGCACACACAAGTAAGCAATGAGCACACACACATACTCAGAGCAGTGGGCAGCTATGCTACAGCGCTGGGGGAGCAGTTGGGGGTCAGGTGCCTCACTCAAGGGCACTTGAGCCCAACCTTCAGGCCATGGCTGCCCCATGTTAACCTAATCCACATATCTTTGGATTGTGGGGAAAACCGGTGCACCTAGAGGAAACCCATGCAGACATGTGGAGACATGCAAACTCCACACAGAAAGGCCCCCCATCAGCCACTGGGCTCGAACTCAGAAACTTCTTGCTGTGAGACAGCAGTGCTAACCACTATAGCACCGAGCCACCATATCCACATCCTTATTGCAGAGTGAAGGAAACTTCCATCCAGTGTTGATGTTTTTGCATTTGGCATAGCCAAGGCATGATCAGGCATAGATGTGCTAGCATGAATACTTCTGCGGGATGTGTCCAAGTTTGATATCATTGCCTGGAGATCTCTGGAACAGTGGCTGGTATGCATTTTGTAGAGCACTGTGACAGCATCAATGCCCCTTGTGTGTCGGAGACTAGTGATGGCCAATTTCCTGCAAGCAGTAACTTGATCAACTCCAATAATTCCGAGAGCTTTCTGCTGAATTGAGTCAAGTTGGTTTAAGACAGTTGGTGAGACACTAATCCGTGACAGACAGGCGTATTCCATAATACTACTACGGATTTGAGCTTTGTAGTCAGTTGCTCTTCCTGCAATATTAAATTTGTTGGCAATTTTCTGCAGTGCTCCAAGTATCTCCTCAGCCCTCTTCAAGATATCAGAGAAGTGCCTGGTCCCCAGAAGCTTACTGTCAATTGTGATGCCGAGGATATTAAGTCCCTTCTCTACTACCAGTTTGGTATTTCCAAAGTACAGATCAGGAGTTGTTGGCATCCTTTTCCTGAACAGTATCATGGTCTTACATTTTGCAGGCTTAAAGACAACTTTCCGTTTGGCAGCCCACACTCATTTTCTCAAGGTCTGTGTTTAGACTAGCTACTGCACTTTCCCTCTAGTTTGCAGATGTTATTGGTGCAAATAATGTAGAGTCATCAGCATAGAGGTATAGCTGGTTTTCACAAGTGTCCAGTAGGTCATCTATAGAGACAGAGAACAGAAGCAGGCCAAGTATGGAGCCCTGAGGCACCGAGGCATTGATGGGTGAAGTGTCAGATGATTGGCCTGAGAGAATAACCTTAATGAACCTTCCATGAAGATAACTCTACAACCATGTGAGAAGCATACCTGATGCTTCCTTGGATCTCAAACTGGCACATATAGCATTGTGCCACACTTTGTCAAAGGCTCCTTTGATGTCAAGAGTGATGATGCATACTTCTTAATTTTCATCTCTGGAAGTATTCCATATCTGAGCAAGGATGATGAGAAGGTCAGCAGTGCTGTGATTCGGTCTGAAGCCAAATTGTCTGCTGGAGATCAACTTATTATTGAGCAGGTGGTTTAGAAGTTGCTTGTAGACCACAGCTTCCATTATCTGGCAAGGAAATGGTTTGGTACTTTATTGGATCAGCTCTTGAATCTCTCTTGTGTGCTAGAATAACAAAAGCAGTCTTCCATTGGTCTGGGAAAACACCTTTGGAGAAGCATAGTTGAAAGAGAAGGCATAATGGACTTGCCTGTTCTGCACAGTATTCTTTCAAGACTCGACTTGGAACCTGGTCAGGACCAGTAGCTTTGTCAGGCTTGAGATGTCTTGGGATCTTTGTGATATCTTTGGGTCTGAAGACTGCTTTGTCCAGCAAAACTTGAGGATACATTGTAGCCCCTTGTGGTTGATGGTGACCATTTTCTAGTCTACACTTTTCTGCAAAAGTCTGCTTGCTCTTGTCACGGCCTTTTTTTAAGCTGACAATGATTTGGATTTGTTATTAAAGATTTTACTCACCTTTACATCTACCTGCCTCAGAATTTGTTCCATTAATACAAAGTTTAACGAGGTAGTTTTGGACCATTGCGCAGGATTTGACACACAGACCTCGAAATCCTAATTGCTACTCCATGTAAAAGTTCCTGTAGCCATTACCTCTCTCTCTCTCTCTCTCTGCTCTCCAAGAGATGCGTGTTATTGCCTTTTGATGAGACCATTTCCGAATTTAGGATAAGAATAAAATGGACAAAAGTGCTTAATCCATCACCACAGTCCAGCACTGATTAGCAGTCAGGTCTCTTACAGCTTTATAGCATTTTATAGCACTTTACAGCAGGACTCACTCTACTTTACTACAGCTTCATCAAATTAATGTCAGTCTGACTCATTTTGCACCATTTCAGTCTGTTTTATTTGTGGCACTGTCATCTGCAGTTTACAGCAGCTTCTCGCTTCTCATATCTCTTTTTTCCCCCCCTTGGGATTTATTGGTCTGAAATGGCACACACTGTGACTGTTGTAATTCTTGGTTATCTTCTCTGAATTCTGAGTATTTTTTGCTGTGAAGTTTCAGCTTTCTTTCTTACCACTTTCTAATCATGTCAGCTAACTGACTACTACACTGAGCTGGGTGTTATAGCTGTGCGCTAGATGCTTGCGCTGGAAATTGGGGTGAGGAGCATACACATACACACATATCCAGCAGGGAGTAACACGTAAATTGGCCTGATCGCTCTGTTTCTTGGCAGAATGGAAAGGATTACATTCTCCATCTTTCTTTGCCCTGGATTTAAAAAAAATCTCCCCAAGCAACTCAATTTCAGTTCAAATGAATAACTAGTAACATTTCAAACACATATGCAAACAAATTCATGACCTTCCACCTGCCCACATACACACAAGCACACACCCACACACATAAAAGACTAAAGTGTCTTGTTTTTTGGTTGCCTACATGAGAGGATTTGCTTATGTGCATTTGTAAAACATCATGTTGCTGTTGACTCTGTTGTTCATGGCCAACAGAGCCAAAGTTTTCAAGAGGACACATATATCTAGTATGATGTACTACAGTACCATCGCCCCCATATGTGCTTGTTGAACATCCCATTCCAAATAGTCCTCTTTTGCAGTTATAATAACCTCCACTCTTCTGGGAAGACTTTCCACTAGATTTTGGAGTGTGGTTGTGGGGATTGTGATTATTCAAGAGCATTAGTGAGTTCAGGCACTGATGTTGGGTGAGGAAGTCTGGGGTTTAGTCAGTGTTCCAGTTCATCCCAAAGGTGTTCAATGGGATTGAGGTCAGGGATATGTGCAGGTCGCTCAAGTTTTCCTAGTCCACCTTTGGCAAACCATGTTTTCATGGAGCTCAATTTGTGAACAGAGGCATTGTCATGCTGGAACAAGTTTGTGCCTTTTAGAGACAGCATGTTAGTTATTAAATGGGTTGAAGGGAAATTGAATGTTCAGTATGATCATATTATGAAGAGTTCTGGGAATAAACACAAGATCATCTTTATAAATACAGCAGCAGTTCTTGGGTACAAATCTACAGTGTCCAGGTGAGAAGGAAGTCATGGGTTAGTATGGTATAACCTGCTAGAACCTGGACACACCTTGCAATTTAGTGGTTTTTCTTTATTAATTAAAAGGCACTTCATGTCTTCAAGTAATGATGGACTAACATTTCTCTTTACTTACTTGAGCAGTTCTTGATATAATATGAATTACTACAGATGTGGAATAGGGCCATTTATAATCTCATCTCATTATCTCTAGCCGCTTTATCCTGTTCTACAGGGTCGCAGGCAAGCTGGAGCCTATCCCAGCTG
>JAODOK010000012.1:58280971-58292147 GCA_027576575.1 Netuma bilineata
ATGATGTTTTAGGTCATATTTATGCAGAAATATAGAAAATTCTAAAGGGTTCACAAACTTTCAAGCACCACTGTAATAACTGAACCTCACATACTATTAATATAATATGCTTTATTCTCTCCACATTCACTGGATATGAGCAGTCGCACGCTCAAATTGGCTACTCTACTACTAGGATAACAGCTCATATACCGTGAGTAGAAAAAAACAAAATAGCAGAGCGTGTTGCTGAACCATCCATCCATCCATTATCTTCAGCCGCTTATCCTGTGCAGGGTCGCAGGCAAGCTGGAGCCTATCCCAGGTGACTATGGGCAAGAGACAGGGTACACCCTGGACAAGTCGCCAGGTCATTGCAGGTCTGACACAAAGACATAAACAACCATTCACACTCGCATTCACACCTACGGTCAATTTAGAGCCGCCAATTACCCTAACCTGCATGTCTTTGGACTGTGGGGGAAACCGGAGCACCCAGAGGAAACCCATGCAGGCACGAGGAGAAAAGGCCCTCGCCGGCCGCTGGGCTCAAACCCAGAACCTTCTTGCTGTAAGGTGACAGTGCTAACCACTACACCACCCAGACCACCACACATATTGCAAATGTGTAAGAATTTTTCTCTTCTCTTCTCTTCTCTTCTCTTCTCTTCTCTTCTCTTCTCTTCTCTTCCTTCCTTCCTTCCTCTAGGAGCATATGTCCCACGCTGTACGGAGGACGGCTACTTTAAGACCACACAGTGTCACAGCAGCACAGGCCAGTGTTGGTGTGTTGATAAATATGGCAATGAGATTGCAGGCTCCAGGAAACAAGGCAACCCAATCTGTGGTAGGTTCCCGTCCAATCCCATAATTGCACGAGTGAGGACAGGTTTATTGCTTCAGTGCGGTACATAAGGCAACACACTTACAGTAGCACATCATAGCATGTTTGCTATAGCTACTGCCCTTTGAGACATCCAAGACTGAATGAAGGATATCAGACATGTGTGTGTGGGTGTGTGGGTGTAATTTTACAGTGCTTGCTTTAGGAGTCATCAGAGGACCTATAATTCAGGATGGTGCTGTTTTCCTGTCCCATTACACTAAAAGAGGATAATAGATAAACAATGGCACTCTTCCTTCTTGCTCTACCAGCTATCCATTCATCTTCCACTGTCATGTCTAATTTCATATCTATCGAACAGCTGCTAACCTATTTCACCATCTCTGTGTGGTTTGTGTGTGTGCACTTGTTTGTATGTGTGTGTGTGTGTGTGTGTAGAGGAGGATCAGGAGACCTCAGGGGATTTTGGCAGCGGAGGAGCCGTCATTCTTCTTGATGACCAGGAGGAGGAGGAGCCTCCACAGAACAGGCGGCGCAGACAGAAGGAGAAGCGAGGCAGGCTCCGCCCCCGCGGGGCCATTGAGGATGATGAAGATGAAGAGGACGACAAAGAAGACGAGATTGGCTACATCTGGTAGCTCCATCCCCATCTCCCGTCGGCCTGCCAGGGACCCCGGTTGTAATGCACAGTTCTGAAGCCATTCCAACCCCATGATCTGGATCAGAATCTCAATAAAACATCAATAACTATAACCTGCATCACCTGTTTTCTTTTATTTTCCTTCTCTTTTTTGTCTGTATCGTATATTCTGGCTGTTCGAAACAATATAAACCAGTAAAAACTCTCATAGCTGCGTTAACATGTTCTGTATCTGGAAATAGCAACCACATTCTCCCACTCTTTTTTCCATTACAGGAATCTGTACCAACTTTTCTTTGTATCGTTTTTCGTTTATTCCCCTCTCTCTCTTTCCATCCACAGAGCCCCTGAAGCCATTTGAAAGCTGCGGCTGTAAATATTTCTTTTTCTGTTCAGACAGATGAGGCGCTAGAGTATGTCTGCCTCCATCCCAGAGTCTCTCACCTGAGCCTTCTAGAAGACTCCGACAAGTTCTAGAAGGTTCTTCAGGTGGTGTAAAATGTCATTAAATAAGAAAAATAAAATTATATGAGATACAAAAAGTATGCGAGAATTAATTAGTAGAGGTTCTGGTGTGTTTTAGGAGGCTCGAGTGAGACTCTCGATGGGCCTATGCATGTTCCCCACAGTGGAGGCGAGAAGAAGGTGATGTTCTTGTTTGGTTTTTGTTTTTTTCAGCTGGTGGCTAATAAAAAGCCGATGAGCATTTTATTTTGTGATACTGCTGTTGTTTGCTGATGCTCTGCTTCGTTCTGTTGTTGGATGGTCGCCACAGTGCTACCACGAGTCTCTATTAACAAAAGTTTCTATTCTGCTGGACAGTGTGGTACGGTGATGTCATGGTACTGTAACTAATCCATGATCCCACAAATACCAGTGTCAAGTGCCAAGGCGTCAAGAACACCAAGCTTGGAGCTATAAATGGTGTAAACCTTTGACTGTTGAAACGTAGTTGTCACTGTGTTACACATGATTCACCTGTAGTAATAATAATAATAATAACAACAACACTACTACTGGCTATTTTATGTCTCTTCACATAATTCCAAATGCAGAGTAAATGGAAAAACAGACCATGAAGCTCCTCCATTGGTACCATCATTAGTGTTGGATGTTAACTTGAGCATTGTGTGGGAAATGGCATCATCACCCCAGAACCTCTTGAGAACTCGTTCAATTTTCCTGAGCACTTTTAAAGGAAATGGAGACAAGTACTCAACCAGGATGCAACTAGCTCTGAATTGGGGTTAGGAACCATACTGTACCATACTACACTGTCCAGGGGAAAAGCACAAACATGTTGGTCTGTGTCTGTGTGTGTGTGTCCAAACCAATTAGTAGCCAAAACTTATATCATCCCATCATCCCTGACATGAGTCAAATAATGGATTTAAGCAATCATTCTTTATCAATCTTTTTTTTTTCCAACTGCATGTGTCAGTGAAAGTTTAGGCCCATTCCCGAGCAGTGTGGTGTGTTCATCCTCATTTGTGACACACCGTCAAGTTTTTCAACCTGCCCTTCACACAATTCCATGACATGCTCTTTCATTCTGAACAGAAATAATGGATGGGGACAAAAAAGCTCTTCCTGGCCCCTTCAATGTCAAGCTGTATGCTTTTGATACCTTAGCTTATGGCCCTTTTATCCCCCCACTTCCTTTTGAAGCAGGCAACATTTTATTTTGACATTGTCTTAAAAAAAATGGATGTTGTAAATGCATTTTCCCGCCATACTCAGCCATCAATATGGTGTCTAAATAAATAAATAGCCACCACACACTTTTGAATAGAGTTATTTGAGACTAGATCTTTGCTCCCCTTCATCATACAGAGATAACTCACACTCTGGGTAGATCCGTGTGTATAACAGTCCAGCATAAGACTAGGTGAAAAAGTTGGTGATTAACTACAGTAGTTGTCAGTTTTGAGGGGATGTTTTAAGGCGCTAAGACTCAGTCCTGAGTGCTGGGTTTAATAAATCAGATTAATGTTGTCACATAGGCTTAATCATAATGATGTGTCCCTCTGTGGAGTCTGATCAGTGAGGAGACGGATTATAGTGCATTTTATTACTGATAGCAGAAGTGATTACATCACGGCATGCAACACAGTGTATTTGTCTTTGTCCCTCAGAGCCACACTTATACACATCCCTGAGATATTTATCAACATGTGTGAGGGACAGAGGGAGAAACAATGATGATGATGATCTAGATGGGAATATATAATGATTTCCATCATATTATTTGTCTTTGGCATGAAAATACACTTTTGCCATTCAATTTGCAGGTCTGTCCTCAAAATCAGTGGTTCTCAAAGTGGGGTTTGGCGACTCTCAGGGGTATAACCAGGGGACTTTATTTATTTATTTATTTATTTATTTGCCTACCATTTTAACATTGATGAAAATCACAACCCACTATTGTTGTTATTGTTATGAATACACATATTTACTGATGCAACTCTACATACTATTATGCACAGGAGTGCATAGAGACACTGATCATTGAGCTAAAGAGAGTGTGAAGTAGAATAGGTCTGGATAACTGACTAGAAATCTGTCCAGATAATCAATCAAGAATGAGAGAAATAATTTGCTGAACTCTAAAACTCTGTAAGTCCTAATTTGCCCAACACCATTCATCTTTAGCAATTATTCACCGAAGGCAAAGTGAATATTAGTTAATAATAACAACTGAGATGAAGTCAAGGTTATTATTCACCAATATTCACTGAGCCTGAGGTGGATAATTGTTTTAGTATAAATACGCAATGATTATTAAAAAAAATCACATTGAAAAAAAATAATTTATTTCTATCTTCAAAAGCGGCATGCAAATGTAATGTGCGCAGACTTGTGTCACTTATCTATGCCGAGTCACATAAAATACTTTGTTTTGAAATAGATAAAATAAATCACAATTCTGCCTTACCTTTGAACAGTTTTAGACCAAACCTTGTAGCATCTTTATAAAAATAGGAGGTGATTATTGGAAATCACGTATGCTGATTGGTCAAGAGATTCGGACTATTTTTCAGTAATCACCTCAAGCGACTCGGCAAAATGACGGCCAATCACTTCATCATCGCATCTTCACCGCATCTTTAGTGCTTTTAGGAACAGCATTTTCTTTCATCTTTTGTAATTCTTCCTTACTTATGGTGACGAAGTGATTGGCCACCATTTTGCTGAGTCGCTGGAGATGATTATCGAGAAATAGTCTGAATCTCTCAACCAATCAGCACACGTGAGTTCCTATAATCACCTCTGTATTTATACAAATAAAAGTTATTAAGGTGAAGGTTAGGGCTGATGTGATATCCATAACATGAAACCAACCATATTGCTCGTATGTTAAAATTCCTGCTACTTTCTCATGAGGTCATTATATTTCTCTTGTACTTATGATCCTGCTTGACTGGTCACTTGATTTTAATTCAGAGCTCAATAACTTAAAAATAAGTAGCCGAGAAATAATGCCAACTTGGACCGAATGCGTTCTTGATGGAAAATTCAGAAATAAAAATCTGTGGCTGCAATAAATAACCAAACAAGTTTTTGTACACATTTGAAGAATGAGCGCAATAGTTCAAAAGTTGGGTTATACTGTGTTCAGTGAAACAAGTCTGTACTGAGTAGTACTTGTTATTTATTTATTTATTTATTTATTTATTTAGTTAGTTAGTTAGTTAGTTAGTTAGTTAGTTAGTTAGTTAAACTAGCTAGGACCCCGTAGCGGAGAAGATTTAAGAATGCTGACTTTAAATAAGCACACAATCGACATCTTCATGCAGTGATGTTTGTGGTGTGTGAGGTCATTACTGACCACTGTCCAGTGTCTGTCCTGCTTCAGCATGAAGCTCTGCCCCTTCCATTCTACCATGACTTGGTTTGGTACCACCTTGTTAATTCATTAATCATCCTTAACACACACACACACACACACACACACACACACACACACACACACACACACACACACACAACAGTACTGCGAATGCTATTGCAGATCCCACTAATTACAGTAAATGGCCATACTTGCAAGAGTCTTCTTTGTTAATTCTCTATATTTTTTACTTTGTAAAGATGAAGATAAAGACAACAGATTAAAAAAGAGTACTAAAATGATGTAATATAATACAGTAATGTGGCTTTGTCCATTTGCATTGCAGATATTGGGTGTATAATTCCCCTGTAGTCTTAACTGTAATGTAAACCCTTTTCTCTCCCTCTTCTTCTTCTCTCTCTCTCTCTCTCTCTCTCTCTTTCAAAGTGTGTACAAGTGTTCTCAGTTTTATGCCTGTCTTCTTTTCCCTCCCTTCCTCTCCCTGATCCTGAGTCCTGCTGAAATGTTGATGTTCTGGGCTGAATCCCTTTCTGTTTGTTCCGGTTTTATTTGTTTATTTATTTATGTATTTCTTTATTTTTCTTGATTTGATTTTTAAAAAAAAATCATCTGTAAAACAGTTTCATGAAAAAAAAATGTTTGTCTGAATAAATCTGGAGTCTGTCCTTGTCCACTTTCTCTCCAGCTCTTTCCTTTCTGTATTTGTTTTCTCTCCAATGACTTTCAATAATGGCATTTCATGTACAGTCAATAGCGTGTTAAGGGTTGATTTGTCTGGTAAGAGTTTAAGACTGCAGAGCTGCTTAGAGCAAATTATTTTCGAGTAATTACTGTCGGATTTACCATACAGGGAGCTGAAAGAGTAGTTTAGGGATGTAATATTAATAGGACATGGGCCACCTATGGGTTTGTTTTGAATACTCTGGAGTTTGCTTCAAGAAATGTCTATGTGGAGCTTCACAGACATGAAGAGACAAAGGAATGTCATCAGTCACAACCACTCATCCTTATTATCTGTTATGCTTGGCTATCGAGCTTTTAATCTGTGTGACATGTATCACTTCTCAATGGCTTTTTTCCTTGGTCCCAGACAGGCAAATCAGTATTATTTCCTAGAGTCTCTCCAAACTGACAGATCACACAAAGCTAATGATCTTAACTAGACACATTAAATTGTGTTTTTTTTCTGTTCCATTTTCCTCCATATATGGATTTCAAGAGGCTGACAATATATACTTCGGTATCAAAGGACATCTATAATTATTCTATAAACATTCACTGGATATGAGCAATTGAGTGCTCTGATTGGCGACTCTACTACTAGGATATCAGCTCATATACCATGAGTGGAAAAGCAAAATGGTGGAGCACATCAAGTCAGATATATCACTTTGTTCTCAAGTATTTAAAAGAAACAGAAATAGCTAAAAGAATATAGTTCCCGCCACAATCCAGCCTAGTCGGTGGTGGTAATGCACCTTGAAGTTGGTTTGCCAACCTTCAAAGAAAAACCTAAAGAAGAAGACGAAGAAAATGGTTGAGTGTGTTGATGAACCAACCGAGGACAAAATAAAAACTCTACTCGAAAAAAAATCCTGAAAAATACAAATAAGCAACAAAATATGGAATAAAAGTATTTGATGGTAAGAATGTATCTTTTTTATTTTTCAAAAATTATTATTATAGCATTTTTCACAAATTGTTACTGTAATTTCGCTGGCTTGTTGACATTCTAAGCAAAAATAATTTTCAGACATTTTCTAAATTTTTATTTATCGAATTTTCAAAAAATAAAAATAAAAATGCTCTGTTTCTCAAAATCTGGTGAATGTGGATAGAATAAAACAGCCATTCCACTCACTCTCATCGTACATGGCTTATAGTCAACTCAGCACTCCGCGTCTCATTGGCCATCAGCTCATGTATGACTCGATTTCATGGAATACCTGTTAATTATTTTGGCCCCTCCCCCTTTCATATCAAGCCTTGACCCTGTCACTGTTGGTTCTTTTTTTGCATTTACTTTTTCTAATTTGGCGGGCTTTTTCCCCAATCTAAAACCAGATCCATCAATGAACTTTGATGCAGATAAGTATGCAAGAAAGTACTTCAGCGAATCAAACTAACTATTAATCAATGGGTGAAAAAAAGTGCTGGAAATCTCTGCTTTAGTACTAGATCCTCTGTTGCAACCAACCAAACATGCATTTCTGCAAAATATCCATCCATCACATGTAGCCACTTATCCTGTTCTACAAGGTCACAAGCAAACTGGAGCCTATCCCAGCTGACTATGGGCAAGAGGCAGGGACAAGTCGCCAGATCATCACAGAGCTGACACAGAGACAAACAACCATTCACACCTACAGTCAATTTAGAGCCTCCAATTAGCCTAACCTGCATGTCTTTGGGGGAAACCAGAGCACCCAGAGGAAACCCACGCAGACATGAGGATAACATGCAAACTCCACACAGAAAGGCTCTTGCCGGCTGCTGGGCTCGAACCCAGAACCTTCTTGCTGTGAGGCGACAGTGCTAACCACTACACCACCATGCTGCCCCTGCTGCAAAATATTTATTTAAATATACTTTAAAAAATGATAAATTGATGAAAACACAATGTTTAAAGACAGCTGGGCAGAGAAATGATTATTCTCACCACATCAGTTTCAGAACAAAAAAACATTATCTGTTCAGAGACTATGGCACAAGTCAAAAGTGGGGAAAAAATGTTTTAAAAAATGCTGTCTTTTTAGAGTCATTTATAGCCCTGAACCAATATACCTATCATTATTGTAGTGTTGTAGGTATTTAGATTAAAATATTTGAGCCAAAAGAAGGTAATACAATAATATAATTATTATTTGCACACACACACACACACACACACACACACACACACACACAATCAGGTAATGCAAATGTAACCTTGTTCTATAAATAATTAGGCAACAACCTTTAGTGTGTATCCATTTGTCTAAAAACCAGGACACACCCCTATTTCTAACCCTCCCTTTCTTTTCCCACTCACACATACACAGGGCCACATTCTTCTTCCTCTCCTCCTTTGTACCACTTAGAGCACTCTAACAGATACTGTTGTCACGGGAACTCTCGAAAGCCCTATCCATTCTGGAGCTGTTTATTGATCTGGGATCTCCGATCTCCTCTGTCACTTAATGGTCGCTTCACGTCAGACAAACAGCAGTGCATGATTCTTTTTGTAGTCAGTTTCAGGGGATTTCCCACCATCTGGAGAGTTTAAAACGCCTGTCTTCAGCATGTCACTGCTTCCCCCTCAGGCCCTGTCAGGAAATAAAAAGACATTTCAAATGCCTCTAGTGTGTGGTGGATAAGTCCAGCATATGCCAGTGCTTCTGCTTCCTCCAGAAAACAACATAGCAATTATAATAAATCTGTTTTATTTAGTTATTATTAGCTGGTATTTTATGACTGGCAGTATGAAAGAAAGCATTATAAGGGGAAATGATTCGACTGGATTCCTTTATACACTCTACAGGTTCTTTTGTGCCATAAAAGTGATACAGGCCATTCAAATTAAAACTCCAAACACAGCTTCTTGACAGCTAATCTATTACCTGTGGAAAGCCTGAATGGAACAACATTGTGACGCCCATGTGTAAAACCTAAAGGGAAAGCTATTCTAGGTTCATTTCTTTTTCATGTTGCTGTAGTCTTTACTTCTTTGTTAACTTCCCATTAGTTGCTCAACTACCCCATTCATCCATCCATTTTCTGCTGCATATCCGGGTCTAGTTTGCAGTGGCAGCAGTTCCATCAGAGATGCCCAGGCCATCCTCTCCCCAGCCACCTCCTGCAGCACTTCCAAAGGGAAAGGGAGGCATTCCCAATCCAGCCGAGACATATAATCTCTCCAGCATGTCCTGGATCTGCTCTGGGGTCTCCTCCCATGGACATATTGAACATGCTCAGAATACTTCACCAAGGAGGCATCCTAGAAAGATGTCCAAACCATCTCCGCTGGTTTCTCTTGATGAGGAAGAGTAGAGATTCTAATCTGAGCCCCTCTCAAATGCCTGAGTTCCTCCCCCTGTCTCAAAGGGTGAGCCCAGACACCCTTCACAGAAAGCTCATTTCCACCGCTTGTGGACTGGGAAGCAGCCAAAGGCAGGGGCCTTGGCAGTCCAATCCCTAGCTGTAGAAACTAGCATTAGGGACATTGCTAAACTATTAATGCAAAATTTCATCCACTTGTTTTGCTTCATCCACTCTAGATTGTTTTAAAAAAGGGTCAAACCAAGATGTTCAATTGAACAGAATTACATTCACGAAATTTAGCAGATGCTCTTATCCAGAGTGACATACAAAGCAGCCTGGGGAACAGTTGGGGGTTAGGTGCCTTACTCAAGGACACTTCAGCCATTCCTGCTGGTCCAGGGAATCAAACCAGCAACCTTTTGGTCCCAAAGCTACTTCTTTAACCATTAGTTCATGGCTTCCCCATGTAAGTAAAGTTTTGGAATCTGGTGAATGGCTTCATGTGTCTCAAAGAAAGCAGTCACCTTCCCTAATTATGAAAGTTAACTTAGCTTCTATCAAGTTTGTTTAGATTGGGATAGGAAAGTGTGGTGTATCTTGAAGTCTATTGGCTGTAAATCAGTAAAGAATTTCAATACATCATTTCCTGTTTCAAAAGAAAATACATCAACATAATCAAACCATGACTTTCAAGCCATTTCATGGTGCCTTTAAAACACCATATTTGCATTATGGAGGCTGCCATGTTCAAACAACAACTCAGACTTCTCGAGGAGGAAGTATGAGATGGAGGGGCACCTGAATGAGGTTTTTTCCCCACCTGGAAGTCAGAAATTCCCATGAACGCTTCACAAAACATTACATGAAGTGACAATGAGGAGCCCTTACTGCCTCACCAGACAATCATCAGTAAGCAGATGCCACTGAAATATATAAAGGCTAATGCTAACAACTCTTATAATCGTGGTACAATTCATCCTGCCTTTTTACAAGTAAAAGTCTTGGCAAGCACTATGCAGAGTACTCACACCTGCATCCGCTAGGATCTAGCTTTTGTGTAAAAAAACAATAACAACAACAAGACATTAAATAACCTTGCTATGTGTGTTAAAATGTGAAGATACATATATCCCCATTATCAGCAAGCCTGAACTCCCTTCTCTGTTGTTGTGTTATATTTATGACTCTGCAGCTGTTAAATTCTTCATTAATTCACTTAATATTTCAGAGTAGGAGCACAGTGCCTCACTCCATTTCTCTCAGGGAGGACAGGCGAGGAGAGAGGGATGAGGCAGCAATGCGACCGCTAATATTAGAGTGAAAAATGAACAAAGACGAACAAGGTACAAGTGAGTGACAAACTAAAGTGGCGTGGCAATAAATGCATGCACACAGCCTCTGGGAACAACAAAGCCATCTGCATTGGAGTTGTGATGGCTTGTCAACTCTCGCACACAAACAATCCTGTTTATTAGCAGTATTTAAATGACCCTGGCCTATACATAGCAGTACGTCACTGGAGATCTGTTGAAAAAGAAGGGAATCTTTACTCATTATCGTGTCTCAGTCATTAAATTCATTTCCAGTGTATATGTCCTGATTCTTCATTTTCTCTTTGAATATGAGATTCTGATACTGATAGAATCTCAAAGCACCATTTATGTGTAATTGAGCTTATGTGTGAATCTGTACAGTCGTGGCCAAAAGTTTTGAGACTGATACAAATTTTGGTTTTCACAAAGTTTGCTGCTTCAGTGTTTTTAGACCTTTTTGTCAGATGTTTCTATGGTATACTGAAGTACAATTATAAGCATTTCATACGTTTCAAAGGCTTTTATTGACA
>JAODOK010000012.1:62730186-62741876 GCA_027576575.1 Netuma bilineata
TATGTAAGGACGGGTTGATGGTCAATTTCGCTGGTACTTGTGACTAGTGACAATAAAGGGTTCATTCATTCATTCATTTCGTGCACTCACAGGACCCAGTCGTTATGGGAAACACCTGATTTTGACTTGAGTGCAATCAGCATGCGCATATAAGGATGCTGTTTTCACAGAGGCTTTGTGAAGTATTATCATAGTCACATTTTTTTCTGGCTATGTTTATCACTCTGGTTAAATATTCTGCTTTATGATCCTCTGCTTTCTGTTTTGCCTTTGGTTTCATTTGCATTTTGTTACTCTGACCTTGCGTCACTTTTTTTTTTTTAAATATCACACCCGCTAATAAACGCTCTACCACTGCAGACCTGACAGAATACTTCACAAAGTTTCTGTGAAAACAGTGTCCTTCCATGTGCTTGCTGATTGCGCTCAAATCAGCATCCCATAATGACTGGGTCCTAAGAGTGTACACAATACGATCTGAAGAATCCCCAAATGTAAATGCACTTTTCAAGTCTCGGCGGTTAGACTATGCCGAGCTGCGAGCATTGGGGACATGGATTTGAGACAAATACATCTCAGGAGGCTCAATGAAGTTTCCTCGAGCTTCAGGAAATATTCCCAGACCCATCTGCGAGTATTCGCCGCTTAGTTTGCCGATGAAAACATCGCCACCAAATTTCAATGCATGTGCTTAAAATTTTTACGACATTTTTGGCGACTCTCAAGGCGGAGATACACTAATCAACTCAGGAAGCACAGAGGACATTCGCTGTGCATCACATGATTGGTGGCAATGCAAACAATTTTTAATCGCCAAGTATTCGCAAACCCATGACAAGCTGTAGTGTGACCATAGCCTTACATGCAACTGCCTTTTCATTAAATATAGTCAAGTGAGCCCACACCTTTGAACACTTTGCCCTGTCAGCCATGACTGGAGAGCACAGAATGTTGCTTGGCATTCGAAATGGTTCAGGTTAGAGTTTGGGTTAGCCAGTCAGAGGCATGTGAATGCTTTTGCCACACGGAGCAGAGCGTTCCTCCCACCCCTCCTCCTATGGATTCAATCTAGCAACCTACCATTTGAAAATGGCAGCTTTATTAGAATGAATTAACGTTGCATAAATACTGGTAGCAGCACGGTTTGTTCAGGATCTTTTCAATATTTTGGTACTGACCAGTTAGGAACCAGTACCGATTGAGTACCGCTTCTTGATACTAGTGTTATAGTACTTGAGACCAGTCGCCCTGCCTTGGTTTTGGTCTTGACTTGATCTCAACCCCTTAAAGTCTTGGTCTTGTCTTGATCTTGATACACTTTGGTCTTCGTAATGACTTGGTCTTGGTTTTGATGGTCTTCACTACAACACCTACTTGACACCCATCCCTGCTGCTACTACGTTTGCTGTTAATGCTGTGAGCAGCCAGGTTTATTTGATGTAACTCCATAAACCGAGAAGGAACTCATAGTTGAGAAGACTACCCCAAGATGACGAGTAGAAATTTCAAGTTGAGGGGCTGTTTTCTTTGGCGTTTTCTGATTAGAGGTTGGGAATTACAGCTCGTGTGTGATTGGTGAATACAGCACACAAACAGGTTAAATGTCAGACTGTAGGTTTCACCCTCAATATTGATTCCTGCTGTCGGCTGCTGGAACTTACCCCATTTTACCTCAGAAACCAGGGCTGCAACAAATTTTTTATTAGATAATGAGTGTATTTTCTTACAGAAGATTCTGGAGTTCTGCTTATCATCTTCCAGAATCACAACCCTTTAGACCTTGTAATTCAACCTCATCATGGAATCAGCAGAAGTCCATGTGTGTTCTTCCAGAAAACCTCCACACACTCCTGCTTCTGCTGGCTCACAGGTAACAGTCATCCATACGAGTGAAATCATCGGTTTTAATTTTTAAAGCTTTGAACAACAGAATATTGGAACCTATAAAAGAAATGATTCAACAATCCTTACAGATCAGCACACAAGTCTGTTAACATCGTTTGATGTTTAAAAGATTTCTCCAGTTTTGTTAAGGTTCTTCTGTTAATCAACCTTCATTCCTTGTAACATGCCTGCTGTCCTATTATCGGAGCAAACCAAAGTTATCATAGTCTCCTCAGACAGGATGCTCAAGATGGATAAGTAGCAGTGGCTTTCTTTTGTAAGCAACTGTTATTACTTTTGGTCATTAGGTTTGTGGAGATGTATGGACAGAAACATGTACGGCTTCAGGTGAAGGGACATCAGGCTACGGGGGACACGTCACACCAGTGGACCAACAAAATCATGTAAAAAAGGAAGAACCTGAAGATGAAGGCTACCTCTGTAAGTCCACAGGACACAATCATTACAGTCCAATCTGTTGATCAAATATGACATTTTAGTTTTAACTAGATGTTCTTTATGAATAATCCAGCCACACATCACTGACTTGTCCACATTTTAGTTTTGTACTTCACATTTGGACTTTTAAAATACAATATATGTATAAATACATTTGTTGGAATTTCAGGTGGAGGAACATCAGTCTCTGTGGGACACATCACACCTGTGAACCAACAGAAATATGTAAAACAGGAAGAACCTGAAGATGAAGGCTATCTCTGTAAGTCAAAAGGAAACATTACAATCCAGTCTGATGCTCTGTAGCACATTTTAGTCTGACCTAGACTTAATTTGTGACTGAACCAGCCTGACATCCACATGTCCAATTAAAATTTGCACTTTATATTAGTGTTCAAAGAATGAAATCAAATAATTTCAGGTGGAGGGACATTTAAGCTCTATGGGACACATCACTCATGTGAAACGGAAACATGTAAAGAAGGAAGACTGTAAGAGATCAGGGTGTATTAGGGTCCAGATCAGAACTCGAAATTCTTTTAATCTTTTTATTTGTGACTGGACCATTCCTTCAACCCTTGTTTCCTCCTTTGTTTTCAGAGTTTTATTTAACACCTTTTAAATTAACTAATTTCAGGTGGAGAAACATCAGCCTCTGTGGAAAATATGGACCAAGAGTATGGAATGTTTCAAAAGACGCCTGTAAAAGATGATGAGTCTGAAGATGAAGACTATTTCTGTACAACACCAGTCTCTGGTTAAGTAACACTGACACTGTAACACTCATTCAAAATGCCTTAGCATCAATCACCATGTCCTCCTGGTGGTCCAGTAGTGGATTGCGAGGATGTAATTTTCACTGCTGATGTGGCCTTTTATAGGGTCTTGTCATGGCAGCTTCCACTCAGGAAAGATTTCTCTGTCTTGGGTGATAAATCATTTGTCATCCACAGCCACATCACCTTCAGCAATGGCTGTTGCAAGCCAGTTAAAAAGTTCAGCTGAGCTGAGATCATCAGTGCATTTTTGCCTTGTAGTCAATTCAATAGGTGAAACAGATCATCCAAGATAAATGAAGGCAGTAAATGCTGTCATGCTTGTAAGGAAGGTGAGGTGTAGTGATGTAGAGGGTTGTCAGTTATACAGCCCTCATCACCAATGTCTCCTTTCACTTCACATGGTCTTCGCCTTGCTGAGAATACATTATCATTATCGGTGAAGGTATTCTCACTTACTAATTATTTTACTTCAGGTTTTACTATTTTCACTTATTTTTAATTTTTTTTGTCAATTCAATCTCTTTCACTATAGACATTTCAAAAACTAACACTTTTGAGGGCTCGTGTGGGAAAACAGAGGTTATGATCTCTCTGTACTGAAAGAGATTGAATTGACAAAGTATGATCTCGGAATGCAGACCTCTACTGCCAAGAAGGTTCTGCCTCATGGATCCGGGAACAAACAGTCACTGATACAGATGCAGCTGTTCAGAAAAGTTTCTCAGTTTGTTGTTGGAAAAGCATGAGTATATATTCACATTCAAGAGTGTGTTGTAGCTACGTGATTGGATGATGATTGAAGCTAAGTTATCGGTGATGAAGCATTACATCACTGGTTTTATACTCCACTATTTTATGAAGGAAGAGAAACATCAGGCACCATTACATCACCTGTCAGGATCATAATCTTATGAACGAAAAAAGAAAGACATTACTGATCAAAAAAACCTTTGAGAGAGCAGAATGTGCAAGTGAAGATAAATCTTAAGGATTTAACGAACCAAAACAAGGAGCAATCACACCAGCCTGTATCAGTTTCAAGCTTCCAGCCATCTTCCATTTTCTTCTGCTTATCTGATGTCGGGTAGTGGTGGCAGCAGGCTAAGCAGGGTATTCCAGGCATCCCTCTCTCCAGAAATGCTTTCCGTTCCTCTTTGGGGATCACAAGGTGCTCCCAGGCCAGATGAGATGTATAATCTCTATAGCGTGTTGTGGGTCTACCCTGAGGCCTCCTCCCAGTCGGACATGCCCCGAAAACCTCCGAAGGAAGGCACCCAGGAGGCATCCTAATCAGATGCCTGAACCACCTCAGCTGACTCCTTTTGACATGAAGGAGCAGCGGCTCGATTCCAAGATCCCTCTGGATGTCTGAGCTCCTCACTCTAAGGGTGAGCCCAGCCACCTTATGGAGAAAGCTCATTTCAGCCACTTGTATCCGCAATCTCATCCTTTTGGTCACTACCCAAAGCTCATGACCATAGGTAAGGGTTGGAAGGTAGATTGACTGGCAAATCGAAAGCTTTACCTTCTGGCTCAGCTCCTTCTTCACCACAACGAACTGGTACAACGCCTGCATTACTGCTGACGCCGCCCCAATCCGCCTGTCCATCTCACATTCCATTTTACCATCACTCGTGAACAAGATCCCAAGATACTTGAACTCCTTCACTTGGGGCAGCAACTCACTCCCAACCCAGAGGGAGCACTCCACTATTTTTCGGCAGAGAACCATGGCCTCAGACTTGGAGGTGCTGACTCTCATCCCAGTCGCTTCACTCTCAGCTGCAAACCGTCCCAGTGCTTGCTGAAGGTCATGCTCTGAAAAATTTCTAAGCAGGCCATTTAAACATAATAGTATCTTATCTGGTTTGTTTGGCTACATCTTAACCAGCACTATATGCCACGATATGTACAGATACCGATACAACAAAGGTGCCTTTGGGTGCCTTAGCTTAGGCTTTGTCTTGTGATTTAGAGCTTAGGCTTTATCATTGTGTCTTGTGACAGAGGACATAAGGCAATATTATGTCACAGATAGATGCTACTGTCGGCTCTCAGCTCAGTCAGGCACGATTCGACCGAGCTTGTTAGATTTCTCCAGCAAAGTTTTGGTTTGAATATTAATACTTCCCTTCTTTTGTTTTGTATTGACACAGTGAGTTTTAATCATTTATTATGAAGCCTTTTTCAAAGTGATAAACAATTCTGAAAAGACTAGATTTTGCAAATATCTTGCTGAACAAAATGAATACAGATATTATAATGAGGACTAAAGAGGAAGAAAGCAAAAGGAAAAAAGAAACCTTTATGGCACACTGGAGAGAAGCTGACATGCCGGACTCCCAATATTATGCAAATTGCACTGCCTCTTTATAGCTGAATCCACCTTATATCCAATTCCATATTATATAAATCACACAGGCACTTTGTAATTGCATAATTATGCAAATTACACTACCATGTAATATACAACTGAAGAGTTATGAGCAGTGCGCTGCCTTTGTTTCAACATGCTTGCATGGCTTATGGTACACCACGTGTGTACATTTCGAGTGCAATCAGAGGAGAATAGTGTTTTGTAGACTATATTTGTGAAAGTCTGTTTACCCCTGAAATGTGAAAGACCGACTACAGTAACAGAAAGTGAGAAGAAAAGACGTTATGTTGCGAAGGAAAGGAAATGCAAGACTAATAAATATCGGCAGTCAGCGAGCACCTCGGTGTGATCAGCTGTTCGTTTAGCGACAGAATGATGTAACTGTCAGTGCACGGTCAAGATAAACCTGTAGATGGCAGTAATGCAACACTGGATGCCAGCTGCCATGGAACCCAAAAGAAGAAGAAAAAGAAGAGGAAGAAGGTAAATCTGCATATGCACATGGACTTCCTCTGTCTGCTTGACTGCGGGAAGAAAGTGATTTCATGCATATTATTTGCTAGGGAATCCCCTCAAATTAAATAACTTCCCAGCCACGGAATGGCCTGTTTTTTTTTTTCTTTTTCTCGATATTACAGAAATAAACATATCACAATGACCAAATTTCAGAGAGAACTAAATTTCACTGATTTTATGAAATTGAAAGGCCGTCTAGCTTTAATAGCCACTTAACACATTAAATTCACTTACACCAGCCTTGATAAAGACTGAACTAACACAACCCAAAATGACTATTTAGGTATGCACACAAGACATAAGCTCAACACCTGACAGAGGCACACAAAGAGGGTGAATCCAGAAACCTTTACTGAAACACTTGTGCTTTCAAAACATTTCAATTCAAGAAATATTACAAACAATTCATTCATAACACTCAAAATTAAATCAGTTTAAAGAAATGCATATGCAAATGGAATTCAAAAACCATGTCCCCACTTTAGGATTGCCACATAAGCACTGTACTCCACTTCCCAGAATGCATCATGACCTACAAGCATGACCACCACAAGTCCCACTACAACAGTTCATTTTCACATTCAAAGTCTCCTCATTACTGATTGCACAAATCTGTACTCTATCACCACACACACGTTTGCATAGTAAATCCTCTGTGTATTTTCTGCCAGTCATTACCAAGCCTTATTTTCCTGCGACTGAGATGCTGGTTTTGATCCTGTTTTTGTTTCCTCGTGTGTTTGTCTGGATTTGCCTTTGATAGACTGATTGCTGATCACCAGAACTTTGCCTATTTTCTGACCATGATTTTGCTATATGTTTTGGATTTTTTTTTTTAATAGACCTCTCTCCTGCACTTTCATCCACTTGCAGTCTGGTACATGACAGATTACTCCTCACTTGAGTGAGAAGATGATGTGTTTCCTGTGACATAGTTCCTGTTTTCAAACTGTTTGCCACGAATCTCTTATTGGTGTCAGCTTTTAAAAACTACACACTTTCATCTGTTTTTCATCATTAATTTTCCACTGTCATTTTATTTTTGTTGTATTTTTCACTTAACCTTCTGCATTTTCATTTTCTTGAAGAACCCCTTTTTTTCCCCATCCAAAGACAGCAAGCAGAGGTCATGCACGTCAGATCTATCGAATATCAACAAATCTTCGACTAAAGGTATGTAAATCATTGATCATGGCAAATAGTCAGCTTGTTTAGTGCACTGAGTGCAGGACGTTTAGTCATTTTTCCTCCTTCATTAGTAATAGCTTCATTTGTGATAAGTATATATTAGTTAGTTCTCTGACTGAGAGGATTGCAGCTTTAGAGGTGTGCATCTGGACTCTAGAGAGGGTTAGTGAGAGTGAGAGAAGCATAATCTCTGTAGTGGAAAGTCTGGATGCCTGAGGCAGAGTTGGCAATCCCCCAACTTAAACATTAGAGTCCTCACAGCAGGGTGAATGGCTGACCACTCAGCAGCATAATCACAAAGCCAAAGCTAATGCTAAGGCTTATCCATAGGTGTGCCACTGCTCTCTGCTTCATGTGTCAAACAGGTTTGCTCTTCTCAGTGAAGCACCTGCTGAGAAATCTGAAAGAATCCTGGTTATAGGAGACAATCTTATGGCACATGAAATTATCTAGGCCTTTAGGGGCACCAACAGCTTTAGTTAGGTGTATACCAGGAGCCAGGACACCACACATAGCAGGTAATCTTAGGCTCTTTGGAAAGTATAGGTTTTCAAAGTTAGTTGTTCATGTATGAGCTAATGATATATTTTTTCAATGGTCAGAGGTTATTAAGAATAAATTGTAGAGGTGTTTAAATTAGCAAAGGTGATGTCTGCTGCTGTAATATGCTCTCGTCCCATCCCGACATAGCATGGCAATGTAGGTTACAGCAGGTTATAGTCACTGAATTGCTGGTTGTCCAGGTGGTGCTCGGAAAACAATGTGGGCTTAATAGACAGTTGGAGTAGTTTTGAGGTCAAGGCTGGCCTGTTAGATTTGGGAAGGTGCTGCCCTCTTTTCTTGCAGTATAGCCCATAGTCTAAGAATAGACCTTATTAATTTATGATAATCTAGATGTAAGGCCAGGGAACAGACAAATAGGCTAAACTAACCATCTGCTAGCTGCACTGAATTGTCACTCAGGTTCCACTACATTGAGACTGTGACTATTCCCCAAGCTATACAAAAATGTAGAAATAGAGATTTTGATTTAGTAGCTTAATCAACATAAAATGAGATCATACTGAATGTACAGCCAGCACATTTGATCTAAAGCTATGAGTGTTAAATAAGATCTCTTACACCTAAAGCACTTATTGTCAATGAAATTATTCCTGATCAGGAGTTTAATTAACTGTGTTTAACAGAAATGTGGATGTAAATGAGCTCTAAATGAGAATGTAGCATTAAATTTAGTTAGTCCTCCAGGATACACTTATATGCATCAGCCTTGTTTAACTGGCAGAATAGGAGGCATCACAATTATTTATAATGATAATTTAGGTGTCACACAAAAACCTGGACATAAATTCAATGAATATGAAGTTCTTTGTAGCCACAAAAATTACCCAGTCGATTCTGCTAATTATTATTTACAGACCCCCAGGGCCATATTCTGAATTTCTTTCTGAATTTGCAGATTTCATATAAAACGTGTTTGTTTCTTTAGGCAAAGGTATAGTTGTTGGAGACTTTAATATTCACTTTGATAACCCAGAAGATTCTCCGAAAACAGCCTTTGTGTCCATTCTATATTCAGTAGGGGTTAATCAGAATGTCATAGGACCTACTCATAATGGTGGCCACACTCTCAATCTAATACAAACATTCAGATTAAATGTAGAAAATATAGTCACACTTCCACAGTCTGGAGCTACCTCAGATCATTATCTCATCTCATTTGAAATATATATTAGCAATAATATATGCATTTTGCCATGCTATCGCATCAAGCACACATTCACACCAGCTACTGCGCAAAGTTTTATCAATAGTCTCCTAGAGTTATCGACCTTGATTGGCTCGCCATCAGAACCCACAGAACTTGATCAGGCAACTGAATGCTTAGAATCAACACTCTGCTATACATTATATTACATGGCATTTAGCAGACACCCTTATCCAGAGTGACGTACAAGTACAAAAGTCATACCCTAGATAATATAGCTGCACTTAAAACAAAAATTATTAGAGAGAAAAAGCTAGTACCCTCACATAATAATTGCACATGCACCTTAAAAGAGACCAAATTAAAATTTGAACATAAATGTAGTCAAACAAAATTGATAGTATTCCAATTATCTTGGCTTGAAATGGACTCTTAGCTTGAAATGGACTCAGGCTCTGGACTGGACTCGGGCTTGGGACTTGACTCGGACTCTGAGCCGGAAGTGTGCTCGAGTTCTGGACTTGACTCAGGCTCTGGGCTTGACTTGGGCTCGAGCTCTGGAGATGACTCGAGCTCTGGACTGGATTCGAGCTCTGGAGATGACTCGAGCTCTGGACTGGATTCGAGCTCTGGAGATGACTTAAGCTCTGGACTGGACTTGATCTCTGGAGCTGACTCGAGCTCTGAACTGGACACGAGCTCTGGTGATGACTTGAACTCTGGACTGGACTCGAGCTCTGGACTGGACTCGAGCTCTGGAGATGACTTGAGCTCTGGACTGGACTCAGGCTTGAGCTCTGGAGATGATGTAACCTCTAGACTAGACACAAGCTCAAACTCTGGACTTGACTCAGACTCTGGGCTGGATGTGTGCTTGAGCTCTGGAGATGATGCAGACTCTGGGCTGGAAGCATGCTCAAGCTCTGGAGATGATGCAGACTCTGGGCTAGCCTCAGGCTTGAGGTCTGGAGATGACTGGGGCTCTGGACTGGACTTGGGCTCACACCCTGGACTGGACACAAGCTCTGGACTAGACTCGGGCTCGAGCTCTGACGATGACTCAGGCTCTGGGCTGGACATGAGCTCTGGACTGGACTCAGGCTAAAGCGATGACTCGGGCTCTGGACTGGACTCAGGCATATGCTCGAGCTCTATCTGTGCATCGCTTCGGTCAGGACCTGGCGGCAGGATGATGGCATCTTCATCGCTGGGTGGTGGTGGGATGATGACGTCTTCATAGCCGGGTGGCAGTGGGACAATGATGTCTTCATAGCTAACTGAGGCAGAGGTCGCTCCGTCATCCTCTGGCACTGATTCGGGAACAAGTTCAGGTTCTGGCACCAGCTCTTGTGATGGAGCTGGCCCTGGCTCTGGTGCTGGCTCCACCACTGGCTCTGGAGCTGGCACTGGAGCTAACACAGGGACTGGCTCTGACTCAGGCACTGGCTCTGACTCAGGCACTGGCTCTGGCACTGGAGCTGACTCTGGTGCTGGCTCTGGCACTGGTAGTGACTTTGGTGCTGGCTCTGGCACTGGAGGTGACTCTGGCACTGGCTCTGGCACTGGCGCTGGCCTTGATGCTGGCACGCACTGGAGCTGAATCTGGTGTGCTTGTCCAGTTAGCCAGGAAATTTTACATGTTACACAGACAGGTTCTGGAGGCTTGGGTTCTTCAAGGTCTGCATAAAAGGCACCACACTGGATGCTGAATCCACATGGGTGATACTCGCCATTGTAGGATGTAGGACTGTAAATGCCAGTATGCTGCCAGAAAAATGAGGCGCGAGGCTGAGATACCAAATTCCGGAAGTGGCGTGGCATTGTGCACTGGAACCCTTCTGCTGCATCCACTGTTTGGCGAAGTATTCTGTCAGGGACACAACAGGAGATGGATGCAAGTGCAGAAGAATGTTTATTAACAATTGTGAAACACACACACAGGCAAACAATCCAAAATCAGCAGGCAAACTCATAAATGTCAAAACAGGATATCCCAGGCAGCGAGAAAACAAGAACGAGGAACAGGCACAGGAATCAGAAAACCAGGAAAACATCATGGGAAATATAAGGCTCATTAATGCATGACTGATGTGGCGTAATACTTTGCACTGCATGCATCTGCTTAGTCTTTATATAGGTGCGCTGATGTGCCTTAATCCTGTGCACGTGTGCATGATTAACAGAGTGCATGCGAGAGTCCGCTCGGCACGCGCACAGGCCGGAGCGCACCCAAGAATCCCACTGATGCACGCGCCAAAGCACGCAGGACTGACACTCAGGTCTTATTTTACTGATCATTATTAGTTTTTAGATGTAAATGGTGACTTCTCTATGCATACTAAGATAAAGTTTGGTGTTCAAAATTGTAAAGGACATTTGACACTGGATGCTTATTAACTTCCTTCTACCTAATTCTGACAAGACAGATGTACTTGTACTAGGACCACATGCAGCTAAAAGTAAGCTTTCTAATTACATAGTAACTATGGATGGCCTTTCTGTTTGATCATGTGCAGCAGTAAAAGTGATTCTTGACCCTAGTCTTTCATTTGAAGCTCATTTAGATAATATTACGAGGATAGCCTTCTTTCTTCTTAGAATTATTTTTAAGATAAGACATGTAATGTCAGGCGGCATGGTGGTGTAGTGGTTAGCGCTGTCGCCTCACAGCAAGAAGGTCCAAGTTCGAGCCCCGTGGCCGTCGAGGGCCTTTCTGTGTGGAGTTTGCATGTTCTCCCCGTGTCCGCATGGGTTTCCTCCGGGTGCTCCGGTTTCCCCC
>JAODOK010000012.1:62797990-62812155 GCA_027576575.1 Netuma bilineata
TGCGTGAATGTGTCATGCACCGAAAATAAGAGATTTACAAGCCAGGAACGCCTCATGATGCAATATGTGAGCTTGTATAGCCTATTACTGATTATTTTCGGTGCGCAAATCAGTTTTCATTGGTGCATTAGCGTCTGGCATACACTAATGAATAAAAAAGATGCAATATGTTGTAGTAATAATAATAATAATAGAGCAAATGTCTGAGAAATTAATATAGCTTGTCTATTATGCAGGCATACTTAGGCTAATAATAATAATAATAATATGAACGGTTTTTGAATAATGCTCTCCTGCTTTGAATGTTCATGTTCATTGTTTATTCCTGCCCATAGGTGTGGGAAAGATGCCACCTAAAAGAAAACTTAATCAGCAGACTCTGGAAGGCTTCTTAAAGAAGAGAAGTGGTGGTCAGTTGAAGTGCTTCAGAATAGTATTAAGATTCAGATTAATTTATTCATCCCAAAAGGGACATTCATTGTTGCCAATTTTTTTTTTCAGATTATTTATTTCAATGGTAGCACTTATACCATAATTAATGTAGGCCTACATGTTATATTGTTACTGCTGCAGTATGCAATTTAGTAAATACTGCAGAGTATTTTTATTTGTACATTTTAGGTTATATTTTTGTTGCTCTGACTGTTCAACAGGTTATAATGACCTGCAACCTCAGTTTGTCAGTTGAACGCAAGAAAAGAAAAGATTTACTGCCATTTTACTTTGTATTTGAGTAAAGTGAATAAATAAAATGGTCCGTGGAAAATGCATTTAATCCTGGGAACTGCGTGCACAAGAGTTTATTTTGTGTTTACTACCCCCCTCCCTGGCCAGCTACTTATTTGTCATGGTTGGCTAGTACCGTATGAGCCTTAGTGGAAAGCCCTGCATATCTGCTTAATATTGGACATTATGCCTCGACGGTCGAAGACATCTTAAAAGGAAGCCCAGGGGGTGACAAGATCATGAATGAATATGCTCGAACAAAGTGTCTGTCAGATAGCAGAAGGCGTGACATGGTGAAGATCTTGGTTGCGCATATGACCAATGAACATGGGTAGGTTCTTAGGACAGCGATTTGTAAACTGGTGGTTATGATGCTCTTGGTTCGGCGTTTGAAGGAAGACTATGCAAAGGGGATCATCTCCCTCTTCCCCTATTTGGCTGACCCCAGGAGCAAGCTTGGTTATGTAATTGACTTTTGTCTCAGTTGTCTTTTTTCATAATTAATTTTTTTTTTTTTAACCTTGATATGAAGCGAAACCAACATTACAATTGTTACTTTGGTCTTGCAATGTATAACTACTTTGTCCATTTGTTATGTTAATTATAGGAGCATTATTACAATGCAGAAGATGGAAGTGGCTATTTGGCATGGAGAATTAAAACGCTGCAGAAAGAAGCATCAGAGGGATGACTTAAGCGCCTACGACAGTCACAAACCGGTACCTTATTTGATGTTGCCTATTGCTTTTATTGACTTGTGTTCTGGCCTTGATTTAAACATTTTGTTGTGGTTTGAAAAGAACGCACAGCTTGCTGTGTATTGTATTCTTGTTAGACCAATTTAGAGGAAAATTAATCCAGATGACAAGTCAAATTTCTATCAAGTCATATTGTGATTGTGGTGTATTGTTTTATGAATGGTAAATGGACTGCATTTATATATAGCGCTTTTCTACTCCTACGAGCACTCAAAGTGCTGTAGTGTATGCCTCAAGGACAGCTTGATGGGGTCAGGCGGAGCAGGGCTCGAACCTGCAACCCTCCGGTTGCCAAACGACACCTCTACCACCTGCCCCACCACCGCCCCTATGATGTTTTTCGATTCTATAATGCTATATATAGAGCAAAGAAAGGTTTAATATGACTGCATACACAATTTCCATGTTACAACCCACTTGTAGTTTTACATTGTACATCGCTGGAGAGATCAGTACCAAAGCATTGTTGCTTCATGTTTGTAATTTCAGGCAGGCCAACCGTGGACAGAGATCCTTACAAAGATAACTGGTTAAGTGATGAACGCCAGTGTCAGGAAGCAATAGCGCTGATGAAGCACACAGCAGATTAATCGGTGGTAAAGAAGATGATGAAGGTTAACCCTGGTCTATCGTCAGAAGATTTTGCATGACCCTGACAAGTCATCTGACATTCTAACCATTTTCCCATGATTCATGGACATATTTGGTCTCGTGAGTCTTACAGTAGACATACAAATTTGAAATCTAGTGCTATATTTTTGCAGTAATCCATCACTTGTTTCTATTGTCTTTTTGGTAGATTGAGCAAGATTTTACACTTCTTTTTGGTGACTCAACCTCTGCAAAGCTGTTGGAGAAAAATGGTCCACCAACATAAAACCAAAGGTCATTGCACAGGGCCGTGGCCTGACACAGACGGGGGAGCTCCAAGATCTCGTCCAGAATGCTGTCACTACTGAAGGTAATTATAATGGCTGTACCGAAAAATAATTCACATAAGTCATTACTGTAATTGTAGACAAATGAGGAATCAATGTGTTGGTGGTGAGAGGTTTTTTTTCTGAAACTGCTATTCCATAACTGTAATTGTAGGCAACACAGGTTACTGGGGTTTTGGACTAGTTCATTTTGTTTTCTATTTCTCCAGGTGACCTGGCGACTTGTCCAGGGTGTACCCTGCCTTTCGCCCGTAGTCAGCTGGGATAGGCTCCAGCTTGCCTGCAGCCCTGTAGAACAGGATAAAGCGGCTAGAGATAATGAGATGAGATGAGAGATATATAAAGCTCAGCCTATATTGTAAGTGAGAAAGACATCACTAGCCTGCAATATGATAGAGGGAGAGACAGAGAGAAAGACATGTGTGTGTGTACCTATATTGTATATAAATGAATAACTTTAGGTAAATTCCTCAAGGGAAATAAACATGCACCCTCTTGCGCACACACCTTACAAGTCGACTTTAGTTTTGTTATGGCGCATTGGGGCAACTTTCGCCAAGGACCAGGGACACACCCCCTAGCCCCCCCAACACACACACACACAGAGTCACACACACCCTCCACCCCCAACCACCCCCTCCGCCCCCTCCCAAAACTTGGCCGTGGTTGTCGTGGTTTCTGATTGGTCGCTGCGCCGCGGCGACGTGACAACACCTGCTCGACCGATTCATCAACACTGACAGGCCGGGCCGCGGGAGATATAGGCAGCATCCATCCCGTTACAGAGCGCTCATTCCCGGCAGAGACACGCCAGCATACACAAACACTGTGTCTCTGATCAGCTCGGTTATCCAAGGTGTCTCGGGGGGAAAAAAAAATGTTGGCCAGATTTGCTGTGGGGCTGCTCGTTTTCTCGGTGATCGCGCTGACGGAGGGAACAGACACCACCGACGCCCATGAAACTCACCCGGAAAAAGCGACAAGTCCAAACCCCAACCAGAAAGGACGACTCTCCTTACACAATACAGGTAAGGCGCACAGACAGCTCAACAGGGGTTCGAAATAATCACTCTTAAATCTGTGACCTGAATTTCTGGATTTATTTTTTCTTTGCGCAAAAGTTCCTAGTAGCCGTAAATTACGCAGTGGCGTGCCATATCGGAACAAAATAGGTTAATTGATCGGAAAATGGCCACGCTGCGTTTTATGATCTCGAGGAAAGACTATCACGTTCAAAATACACGGAGATGCGGAAATCCAATAGCTTCGTAAACTATTAATAGCGCGGCGCAAGGTAGGCGAGTGAGAGGTAATGTATACGGCTGCTTTTTAACAGTGTTTAGTGGAGTGTGCTTTTCATTTTCCACGTACTAGTGTTTGTGTTCTGGGGGAAAAAAACGCCCAAAACAACTGCATTCTAGGAATTTCTTCGATGTCAGGCAAAACACACACACACACACACACACACACACTCACTCACTCACTCACTCTCTCTCTCTCTCTCTCTCTCTCTGATCAATGAAACGTTGCGCGCTTGGAAACACAAATCCATTGGGCGCAACTTTCCTGGAGCAGCACGCGAGCTGCATGAGTGATGCAATGATCCATCACATTACACATTATTAAGTTTTTTTTTCTCGTGTTAGCCAGAATGATTTGCATAACTTTTAGAGAGCGCGACATGACATCTAATGCAGCACTAAATCCTGAAATCATTCCGTTGGACTTTAATTCGATCAGAAGTGTCGCTGCAGAGACTCGTGGTGTTGGCTGGAAAATGCAGGAGCTGATTTACAGCAACCGTGCACGGTAGGTATGTAGGTATGTATCTATGTAGGTAGGTGCAGAGTCACTAGCTCGCCTCTTGTAACCCAATGCAAAGCTGCGGCAGGCTGGTGCGCTCCGAGCGCATTCCCCGCGCGCGCCAACACAAGCAGTTCGGAGCAACCGAGAGTCTCACGTTTCCTCGGCGCGCGCCGATCTTCAACACGGACACGGCGCTGCTGTCCACCCAAGGCGCGAGCCCCTAATGCGATAATAATGACTTATCTCACAGCAAAAGGCTGCATCGTGCACACTTCCGTTCTTAAAGAAGAAATGCCTCAGGCATAGACAACACCACCGAATTTTTATCATTATTTTGATGCAGCTCTATATAATGCACTGTATATAAGGCAGCTCTATTTCATGCACTGTATATAAGGCAGCTCTATTTCATAATGCACTGTATATAAGGCAGCTCTATTTCATGCACTGTATATAATGCAGCTCTATTTCATGCACTGTATATACGGTAATGCGGCTCTATATAATGCACTGTATATAATGCGGCTCTATTTCGTGCACTGTATATAATGCAGCTCTACAGTATATAATGCACTGTATATAATGTGGCTCTATATAATGCACTGTATATACTGTAATGCAGCTCGATTTCATGCATTGTATATAATGCAGCTCTATATATAATGCATTGTATATAATGCAGTTCGATTTCATGCACTGGACTGTTTAAGCCCATTAATGCCACACATTAATGCATACACTTTTACAGACAGGGGTTATTTGGATGCGTTGATGCTTAACAGTTCTAGCTTTATAATATATATCTTTTTTTTCAGTAGAATTCTTCATAAAATCTTTAAAGGGTCCCACATAGGGACAAAGTGAAGAACTTCTTTAAGATGTTGCATGGGATATTTAGTTTTCCCTAAAAGTGTATTTTTCCCCTCAACCACAGTCCTTAAGGTCTATACTGTAATTAAAATTACACAATCTACTACATTTTACAAAAGATACACCCATGAGGGTCATCCATGTGACAAGCATTTATATCTTAAAACCTCACTTAAATACTTTTCCCCCCGAATGTATATATTGTATAAGCAGGTAATTTTAACGATGTCTAAGCCTATTAAGACTACTTGTGCATATTTAAACACAGAGCTTTGCTTCTGCCTCAAGGTAGCTAAATTGCTAATTGAAGATTGCTACACTCCTGAAGAGGTCCTCAAGGTTTCCATGATTGGTTAATGGTGGGAGGATTTTAAAGTGGTTCTATACAACCTTTTCTGACATGGGGAGAAAAAAAAACACTATTGTAGGGTTTTATTTTACAGAACCTTTGTGCATTTTTTTCCCCAGAAGGACCAATGGAAGAACATTCCAGGGTGCTACCTTTCATCTTCAATGTGCATATAGACTTTAAACAAGTACTGTGTCAGTGACTCAGTATCGACAGTACAAATGTATCAGTCACTTGTCTGCTGGGTGAATTATTTTATCTTGCACACCAGAATATGGTTGTGTGAGCTCATCAACGTTTATACGTCAGAGAATCTACACCAGTGACTACTATTAGGTTTCTTTGCAGTATACAAGCCTTCCTGGGGCTTTTAATCACAAGACTACATAGAAAGGTAGTTGCACTGCACCACCAGCCTATATCAGTCACCGTCACACTTTCGCCTCGAAGCTACCTGTTCTTCCGCTAGCTTCCTACGTCATTGAGTTTCTTCTGCAGTTTCACAGCCTTTCTCTAACGTGAAATAAACATAATTTCATCCTGCCCCCCATACAGTTAACCTTGCTTTTCCACAGCTCAGGCACTCACTGCCAGATGCCTCCCAGTTTGACTTTAATAGCATACCTTAATTACCTCAGCTGCGCTCTCTCTCTGTGCTAAATCTGTCCTCTAAGTACAGTTCTTGTGTTTTCAGTTGAGAAACAAAGCCGAAAATAGGCACTAAGTGATCTTCCAAGCATATGAGGTGAAAGTTTGTCTTTATATATACTCATGTGCCATTCAGCTTTATTTCTCTCCAAACTCAGCAAGCCCTTTAGCAAGTAGCAATCTTGTATAAAAAGAAAGGTCGGAGTACAGAGTTGTCTGAAAATGCATTCAGGGTATAAGCTCAAAGGAATCCTAAGATTAGGCTCAAATGTCTGCTTTTTACTAAAGTCACAAATGACATTTTCGCTCTCTCTGCTGTCTCAGCTGAGATCCAACACTGTCTCGTGAATGCTGGAGACGTGGGCTGTGGCGTGTTCGAGTGCTTCGAGAACAACTCGTGTGAAATCCGGGGACTGCAGGAAATATGCCTGACCTTCTTGCACAATGCCGGGAAGTTCGACTCCCAGGTAATGAAATGTCTCTTGGTCCCTGTGACTGTCATACTCTGCTCTCTCACAGAGGTCGTGTCCCCCCATGGCAAGTGGTCTTAGCCTCAGCTCCGGTTTCAAGAGTTGCAGGTGGATTCGAAGAAGACTTTTGGCCTGAAACATAGCCTCAAGGCAGCGCCTGCTCTGCATCACAGAGGGGCTTTAAATTTTGTGTTGAAACATAAATGAACTCTTAACTCGCATTGCGGGAATTGCACTGGTTCATGTGAATGCATGAGGCCCTCTGCTTGAGAATACTCTGCTTGAGTATTGCAATGCTGGCAGGTGTGACAAAATTGTATCTTGTGCTAGAGGTCTGCTGTACACTTAAGCAACTGGAAAAAATCTAATCTTGTATGTTTGCAGGGCAAGTCTTTCATTAAAGATGCACTGAAATGCATGGCCCATGGTCTGAGGCACAAATTCAGCTGCATCAGTCGAAAGTGCCTGGCTATAAAAGAAATGGTGTTTCAGCTCCAGCGTGAATGCTACACAAAGCACAACCTGTGTGCGGCGGCTAAGGACAATGTTAATGTCATTGTGGAGATGATCCACTTCCAAGACTTGCTCCCAAAAGGGTGAGTGCTCACACAGTTCCAGGCCAGTCTTTCACCTAGTTTCCTGCATGTTCCTTCCTTTACATGGAGTGCTGCTTAGTAAACCTGCCAAGCACACCAACAAAGCCACTTTCGATTAAATGCCACATTTATGTGCACTTAAATTTGCATAAGAAAAAAGACTGTGGCGTGCCCAAACCTACATGTTTGCGTTATGTTTACAAAGATATTTCTTCTCAAGGGTGGTTTTGTTTTCCTTAAATCAGCATCTAAATATAATTAGACAGAAGCAAAATGTAAATATTTTTGGGGCAAATCTGTTTTTCAACCCTACGTTTGTGAACAGGCTTGCATAATGGGAGGGCTTAAGTCAGAAGAGTGTTAAATGGGTCTTTGTAGAGTCTCATGGAAGGTCCATGCTGTCATCAGTACAGTGACATAACATTCCAGTGCAGTGGCTTGCTTCTCTCATTTCTGTTTTGCTGGCATACTGAGCTAGAGTTCCAGCCTTTGGCCAGAAGTCCCAGAATTCCATCTGGTCCAAAATATGTACTATTTGGTGTATTTTGCAACATGGTCCTAGAGGTACAATGTTTTGTTTCTTTCTTAGGCCCTATGTGGAACTGGTGAACATCTTACTTGCTTGCGGTGAAGAAGTGAAGGAGGCCATTAGTAGAAGTGTGCGGCTACAATGTGAGCAAAACTGGGGTGCCCTCTGCCACAGCCTGAGCTTCTGTTCATCACCACCGCCCCTTGCCAATCAGGAGCGCCACGCAAGCCAACACGATCACTCTAAAGGTCCGCGTCAAGCAGACAAAGAAAAGCCTGGCAAAGGGGGATCGAGCACCCATCCAAGAAATCGTGGCCAGGGTGCACGGCGCACAAGCCTCGATGCCACAATGGCTGAGCAGGAGGACCCTGAGAACACCGACATCCGGAGGTGAAGAGCCCCCAAGCACAGACTGAGTAACAGGCCCAGTAAAGCTCTCCTCTTGTCCTTTTTCCCTCCAGCGGTCATTCCAGATCTCCCAGACTGTTTACTTTTGCAGGGTATATGTGATGTAGCTCATTTTTGATACTGCAGTTCATAGGTTCTTTTGTTCTTGTCACATGACTCTAACATAACATTTCAATTTTGTAAGCATACCCCCTGTAAGTTATTTATTTTATTCTTTATGCAATGTTTAAATATAAAATGTACATATAAATACATATCTATAATAATAATTACACCAATATAGCCATTGTATGCAGTACAGATATACTATATGTAATATAGTATACATAATAAATAAATGCTTGTTGTATTAGTTACGTTATTTCACCTACAATCAAACTGTAGATATGTAACATATTTTGTTTGTTTTTTAAAGTTTGCAATTTTGCGTGTATTGTAATTTGGAATACTTGTTGATTAAATATAAAGTGTACAGTAAAGTCCAGGTGTGGCATATAAACTAAGAAGGGCTTATTGTTGGTTTAAACAACAACAATGCAACACAAAAAGCCTTAATCTTACACAAATACTTTTCTATGAGTATTTTAATTTGTGTTAAAAATTAGGATGCCTGACATCACATACTGACATACACCGCGCGCACACACACTCACACACACACACACACACACACACACACACACACACACACAGGTTGCTAACATAAAGAAAACGCAGTCACTCACCAGTCCCAGAATGATGAAGTGTCTATGATTATCTCATTTGTGTGTCACTTATGCACTATTTGGGATTTACCCCAAGCACATTAGTCTGACACAAAAACAGCAGCAGCTCAGAGAGTGTGTCATGGAAAGCCAGGCTGCTTGTGTTCTAGCCAACCCTTCAGACAACTCTACTGGTTCCAAGTAGAAAAAAATAGCAGTCCTCACTCTCTCCACTGAAAAGAGGCAGCGGTTGGAGCCATAATAAACTGGCCTAAGACCTAGAAACTAGGTTAAGTCTACACAAGAAGTGAAAGCTATTATGAATACTACCATTGAAAATAACACCATTGCTACAGCCATAGGAGAATTCCCTTCAGCCTTGACTGGAGAAGGGTTTCATAAGGAGTACAGAGACAAAAATACAGCACCATTTAGCTGCATAATTTGGCCATTTTGTTGGCGCAATCTATCACCATTTGCCCACAGTGATGCATACAGACAAAAGTTGTGAAGCTTTTATTGTTAGATTTCCAGATTAAATCTGGTCTTGGACTGAATTATATTATGGGAAAAGATCTTCCATTTACAAGCCCCTGTTGAGCACTGTGGACATTCTTGGTTATTTAAAAAAAAAAAGGCCGTTAAATGTTGATGTCTGCATTTACATTTTACTTATCGGATAGTGAATATTGCAGATAAGACAGTTTATGACCTTTAAATTTATGACCGTGATATTGGATTTTCTAGTTTTACATGCATGCTCACTGTGAAAGGTATTTTAATGATTTGAAATTAAATATTTGACATTATTACACATAATGGTAAAATGGTTATATGTCAGGTCTGAAATTTTACCCAATCTAGGTACTAAAATGTATCAAATTACTTACTAAAGCCATATCTCATGATAATTTTAAAATCATATCAGTATTTAGTGCCAGTATGTCAATACTTGGCATAAAAAGTATACATTTAAAGTGCTGATTAAATATCATCCTGCTGCACATTTTATTTAATTTTCTGCTTATACATTGTCCATACATTACATACAATTACACAGTAAACATATGGCCAAGTGCGCTTGACACCATGTCTGGATTTACACACAAGCTGTGATTATTTGACACCAGAGAGTACACAGGCATTAATCATGCTACTGTGGGGTCCAAACAGGCACTGATTCTAAGAATTTGCTCTCGCTAACGGGAAAAACAGCAAGCCTTAATACTGCTCCAATCCAGCCGCAATAATCTGAAGAGCGCTCCATGAAACTGGCACATAAAGCTGTCAGGGTGTGTGGCATGGCCTTGGCACCAAGCCATGCCATGGCAGCAAACACGTCCTTCATACTGCTGCAGAATCCCACAGGCCTGCCTGGGAAAACTCTCTCTCTCTCTCTCTCTCTCACACAGTAAATAAGCTCCCCTACGTTTTGGCCCAGGCCACGCCGTCACTGTGCTGGAGATCTATAAACAGGTTTTACAAGGCCCTGGTGGGCACGGCTGCACCTGAAACATGACTGCCCAGTGCCGCAACAAAGTGGCCTTTCTGAAAACTCCTGAATTTACAGGACTGGAGGTGTGGGGGATCTGGTCTGGATAGTCAAAGACGCACAGTCAGCCTTCCAGTAGGCCTGGGAACCTATACTCTGGAGCAGAGTTAGCATAAACACTTGTATGTCATATTACAACCACACTACAGTCTCTTGTTACTGAGATGTCATACTGAACATTCTATCTAGTTTCCTATAAGGAGTCATGCTAACATATCACATTCTGGTGGGGTGAGTTACATATAGAGTAACTTGAAGTCGAGACAGGTGAGAGATTTAGAAGTGAATTTCACCCAGTGTGCCCTTAGCATCAGTATACTGGTTCACACTCAAGGCAAGCGGCGATGTGAACTAGAGACAACAAGTTACTCTGAAAAATTTCAATATCACACATTCCCCAGAGACACTATTGTGGAGCCAAGGATGCTGATGATACAGGCCTACTGCATCAATAGTTATCTATAACTATTGTTTTATCTACATTTAGATTTACTGATCTGGCAGAAGTTTAAGCTGAGCAGATATAGATCCAGGGCATTGGTCATGGCCACAACAATGTTAGCTTGGCAGGGCTGAGATTTGAACTCACAACCTTGGAATCCAGAGCCCAGAGCTATTCCTTAATGATCCAAAAACAAAAGCCTTCAGCCAGTTGGGATCAGATATGAATCCAATTTGAATTTTTTTGTAAGATGCTTTGAATAAAAATGACAGTCAAATTCATACTGGATACCTCAGGACTGACCTTAAAAGACACTGGTATCTCTGATCTTTTGAAAAAGAGCGACCTCGTCTGAAAAACAATGATGTATTACTGCCCCCTTGAGGTCATTTATAGACACAGTTCGGCACAGATAAAAATAAATTTCATCTGGATATTTTCAATTTCTCCCTGAGGTTCATTGAGTTTATTTTGTTCAGTTGCTGTCTTCCCAATTTTGTAACAGCTAATGGGGTATCTTCAATTTTTTTTAACCTTTTTTCGGTAGCTGAAAAACCTCAGTGTACAGTTTCATAATCTGGGGTGGCAAGGTGGTGTAGTGGTTAGCACTGTCACCTCACAGCAAGAAGGTTCTAGGTTCGAGCCCAGAGGCTGACAGGGACATGTCTGTGTGGAGTTTGCATGTTCTCCCTGTGTCTGCATGGGTTCCCTCCTGGTGCTCTGGTTTCCTCCAAAGACATGCAGTTAGGTTAACTGGCTACTCTATATTGTCTATAGGTGTGAATGGTTGTTTCCCAAGCCCAGAAATGGGAGGGCTGTGGCAGGAAGGGCATCTGGTGTAAAACTATGCTCCAATTAATATGACATGTGGATCAATAGGGTCCACATGGACCCTGACCTGGAAACAGTGCTGAACAAAGGAGAAAAAGATGATGAATGATATGACACACCCTAGTGCGCTCTACTTGTTCTGATCTGCCTGCTGCACTACACACACTGAACAAGGTAAGATCTGGCTGATGTTAAAAACTGGCCATTTTTGGTTTCTGGGCAAACCATGTTGGAACTTTTACTTAAATTTATCATTTGTTCACCCCTCCTCATACAGTATAAGGAATTCTATAGTAAGAATGGTAAAGCCATTCTTGTGTGTGTGTGTGTGTGTGTGTGTGTGTGTGTGTGTGTGTGTGTGTGTGTGTGTGTGTTTACATTTTTATGAATGGTTTTCATAAGGGATCAAAAATTAAATTACGTTTTAAAAGCAACAAGAAGTTATCCTGTAAAATATGTATTTAAAAATATATTTTATAAACACAATGTATTACCCTGAAACAAAACTGAATGAAATAAAATCTAATATAGGGTCCCTAGAGATTCTCGTCCCTTCTATATATGGATCTATAGATACAGAGCCGCTGTTTCATTTCTTAATGTCTAATATGAAAAAACCCACAAATCTTTTCTCTCCCTGCCTTGTAATTGTTGTTGATTCAGTTTAGGAACCCCCCTGAGATCAGCCCCCACCTTCTCAACCCCTGTCACTAGGAGCAAAACTGGGATTGGCAGCACAACCCTTCTACAGTGACAGACATGGGAGGCCCAAACTCTTCCAAATACTACAAAAACAATTAAAATAAAAAAAAAAATTAAAAAGACAAAACACTTTTATCATCAAGATAGTCTTATCAGAACTGTATTTATCTTGTCATTTCTGTTTCCCAATACAGCAGTAGAGCACAACAGTAGATGACCATAAATGCAAAGACTGAATGTCTAAATGAAGATGCTTTTTGTAGAACAATCATAGGATAACAATAGGAATAAGTTAAGCTTAAGCTTAAGTCATTAAAAATAGATAAAACAAAAAAGATTAAATGATATATTTTAAAAGTGTATATGTAATTTTAAAAAGTGGCAAATTAGACAGAGTTTACAATTCAATCTCATAAATAGAGATAGAAAAAATGTACAATATATAATACATAAAGTTATTATTCACATCAGTTGAATAAGCTATTTTAACATATACAGCCACGTGTTTTACATTAGCATTCTACTGGAAGAGGAGCTGAACTCCTACAGACTGAGATTCTTTCCCAAAGCCTGAACTCTTTTCTCAGCTGGCTCGAGTGCTCTGTGAGGAGCTTAATCAGGCCTGCCATCATAGCAATGTGCCTCAAAGTATCCAGAGCTGCCAATCACTTAGCTCTGTGCCATTCTCCAGCTTTGTGGAAACCCAGCTATTGACCCATCTCCAGGCGACAGAGCAGACAAAGCAGGATACAAAAGAGATTCTCTGGGTCTAGACTCCCACTAACAGCTAGCCATTTATACCCCAATGATGGGACTGGCCTTCTGCCAACCAGTAGAGTGGGCAAGTTCATTCATGACATCACCCATATTCTTTCCACTTTACTGAGTCTGAATCTCAATGCCACAAGAGAAAATGACCTGCACACAGATCCGCTACTTAACCTTCTTTTTCTGTTTATTGCTTAGAAAAGCATGTCCAGATAAATTATTTCTTACTGAAAATAAGCCAAGCTTGTCAAGAATAATTTTTGGATGGTTCCATTTGTAGTAAATTTTAGTTAACCCAAATATAACAGGGTCCACTCTCATCCTTGTCATCATATATTAAAAAAATAAAAATAAATAAAAACATATTACATAACCGGATTTTTCCGTTAAATGAAAATGTACACACACACACACACACACACACACACACACTCTGCCCCCACACACACCCACACACAATTTTATACTTAAGTGAGCTAAGTGGAGCCTTTTTTCTGGTGTTGTAGTGTTTCAGTGCTTAGGCACGCTGTTATTTGTTCTCATCAATATTAAAATAAAGATGCCTGAAATAACTATTTGAAGGAATATAAAAGAGAAAACATTTTTCAGTTCTTGAAAGTATCATTTTTGCTTTCATCAATAACTGTTCCATGAATCTTTAACCATTTGTACTGTTGCCACAATAAATTCATTTATTCATCTTCATTAAGTCATTCATCCTGGTTGGAGGTTGCAGTGGAGATGGAGCCTATTCCAGAAAAAAACTGGGCATGAGGTGGGAATACACTAGAATGAAAGTTAAACTAAGGTACCTAAAAATTTTAAAATTTAGACTGAATTACACTGAACATCTCAGGCATATCAAAAGACTTAAGCCAAGAATGTTTCTGAAATATCCAAACCATACTTAGGTTCTCTGAGCCAAAATAAAATGTAGCCACCCTGGTGAAAAATAAATGTGCTAAGTGTACTAAAATTTAGCATACTTTTCTGTACTTGAAGCCACACTAATCATCAATATACTTCAAGTGTGTTTATGATTAGTTAACTTGAGGCATGCTATTTTGG
>JAODOK010000012.1:63461961-63473977 GCA_027576575.1 Netuma bilineata
TCTAGGCTGCTAACACCGTTCACACCCAGCCTCCAGTGACCCTAACACCTACAGGATGACTGAGAGGGTCAATGACCCGTGTGACCTCAATGACTCTCTTTAGGGTTACTTTTGATCCACGAGAGAATAAATACCTGGAACTCCCCACTAGTCAGACAGAACTGAAGAAGCCTTTCGGATGAGAGGTGAAACTTCTTCAAGGATTTCAAGCAAGTCCAGTTGCCTTCTTTAGCACCTACAGTTTTGCTATGACATGGATGATTGAGAACCTTCACAGACAGACTTTTTATTGCTGCTATAATGTCAAGTCACGTTTATTTTTATAGCACTTTTAACAATAGACGTCACAAAGCAGCTTTACAGAAATTTAAAGACTTTAAACATAAGCTAATTTTATCCCTAATTTATTCCCAATGAGCAAGCCTGTGGCAACGGTGGTGAGGAAAAACTCCCTCAGATGACATGAGGAAGAAACCTTGAGAGGAACCAGATTCAAAAGGGAACCTATCCTCATCTGGGTGATAACAAACAACATGATTATCAATAAATTGCTTCTATAACAGTGTCCTATAGAGTCACAAAGTATAACTGTGAAACCAGGAAATTCGTTATAGTTTTAAAATGAAGTCTGCTTTGTTGATGTTATAAACTGTTCATTGATGGACTGTTCATGACAACTGCAGTCCTAAAGTTAGCAAGTCAACTGTAATCCTCAGCCGTAAGAGCATTATGTTTTCCTTATGTTACTCTGTAATTTTCTTTTTTTCCCTGTCTTCCTGTCCTGTCTACTCCCCCTCTGTCAATTATGTGTGTGTATGTATGTAAGGACAGGTTGATGGTTAATTTCACTGGTACAGTGATAATAAAGGGTTCATTCATTCATTCATTCATTCATTCATTTTGATTTATGAAAGATTTTAATTCGTTTCAAAATACAAACATTTTAAATCTGCCTTTTAGCTAAACATCTTTAACTCTCGTATGAAGTTTTTTCTTCACTGTAATGGTCCTAGTGAAATACATTTTTATGCATGTATCGGTGTAATTTTAATACTTTGCTTTTATTTATTTTATTAAATGTTGTAATTTGTTCTTTTTAATACATGTTGAGATTCAGAAAATAAAATAAAAGCCATACATTAACCATAAAAGAGCAATCTAATTCCTGCAGCACATAAGAGATCATGACCTCGACTCATTTCACAGAATAAAACACTTCGAGGTGCGGTTAGAAGAGAATAATCAACGACAGTGTGATGTAATGCAGCCTGTTACCACCAGAAGGTGATTGTTTTCCAATAACAGCACATCCCAAAGTGTTTTATTCCTCTGATACAATAACAGTTTGCCAACAAGTTCAGTTTTTAACTTATGAATAAAGAAAATGTATCCAGTTAGATTTCATATTGTGGAAAGTCCAAAAGACAAGTTACTTCATTTTTCCCCTCTTATTTAAATGTAACAAATTGTACATATATGAAATATGCCATGTGACAATTCATACAAAAAGTAATGAGGTAATTTAAGTGAAAATTGAATCTTAATGCTATGCTCTGGAAGAGTCATCTTGAATCCTGCAAGGGGAAAATGCCATTTTCTTCAAGCAGACCTCAAAACGTCCTTTTTTTCCTGTCCCTTGTGTGTCCTGTGTTCCCATGATCACTAGCGTTGCTTCATCTCTGATCGTCCTTATTCAAATCAGGTTCTGTAAGAAAATCAAACCATCGTTGATGTTATTCGTATTAAATTCCGTTTACTCTAGACATTGCAAAACGGTAGTTATATTTTGGCATGATGTACACCTGGGAAACTTCAAGCATTTATCCAGGAATAAATTATTCTGTGTGTACATAGTGGGGTCCCTGAGTCAAATTTGAGATTTGCGAATTGAAATACTTCCCAGCTTCCTATAGTTCTGTATCTTTGTTCAAATGCAACTTGAACTTCCAAGTAGAACAGTAGAAAAACGTTTGCCCTGTCATCTGGAGATTGCAAGTTTGGAGGGAGGGGCGTACTTTCTCTCCACTATCATTCAGAAGAACAATAGCCAATCATCAGCATCTGTATGCGGTAGTAGGCAGATAGCGCTTTGTGACGAGTGTGATATGCTGTTATGCCACCGCTCTGACATTGCATGAGCAGCAGTTCGAAAAGATGCAGTTGGCTGGCTTCACATGCCTCAGAGCAAGTGCCTGATATCCTTCATAATTCCTGGTTGGGAGCTATCATGCAGTATTGTAGTCGAGTCATTAAACCTCGAGTCTGAGTCCAGACCCGAGTTCCCAGTGTTCAAGTCCAAGTGAAGTCCAAGTCATTAAAAAAAACTTGAGTCGAGTCCGGTCCACTATTGATACGAGTCGAGTCCGAGAACAAGACTCCAACCGCACCATTTGACGGTGGCTGTTCTAGCGCCATTAACATTTGTTTGTTCCTGAACATGATGTATAAACAGGTGAATGTGCATTCTCTTTGTCAGGGAGTGCGAAGTATTCTGTCAGAGATGATTGGGAGATGGATGTGAGTGCAGAAGGTGTGCTTATTAATACAAGTGAAGACAGGTAAACAATCCAGAACGGCAGGCAAAATCGTAGAACGGTGAAACAGGCAAGAGGTCAAACGAGGCACAAACAGGCTACCATAGACTCGGCAGAATCATAGACGAGAAACAGGAAACCAAACAAGGAAATAAGGCTCGGTAATGTGTCAGCAATGCAACTCAATACTTTGCAAAGTAAGTGTGTTTTCACAGTTTTTATACCGTATAGGCGCGCTGATTGCGCCTTAATCTTGTGCAGGTGTGAGTCGTTTACGGTGTGCATGAGAGTCTGCTTGGCATGCATGCTGTCCAGAGCGCGCCCAAGAGTCTATCTGATGCATGTGCCAAAGCATGCAGGTGTGACACTCTTACACGAAATTTGTATAAAATGAATGTAGATATAAATATCTTATGCCAAATTATTATGGCATGCTATAAAAAATAAAAGAAAAAATCCAAGTCCTCGCCTCCAATTTACGAGTCCAAATGCAGTTAATGCACAAATCTGAGTCCAAGTCCGAATCATCAGTGCTCAAGTCCAAGTCGAGTCACAAGTCCTTAAAATTAAAGCACGAGTTGGACTCGAGTATGACAAGCCTGTCATGTTCATTCATCTTGAGTAAGCACTTTATCCTGATCAGGGCCATTGTGGATCCGGAGCCTATACTAGGATCAGCGATGCCACTGCAAGGCAGCCTGCACACACAGTCCTTGTGGCATGTATTAAATAGGTGGGAGAAAACCAGAGAACTTGGAGGAAACCTACGTGGTGAAAGGTGCACAGAAACTCCACAGAGACGCCATTCGTTCATAGGTTCATGTTATTTGTCATTACAAGCCTACAATCTGTAAATGTAGCCCTATGAACACTTGTTTTTCGAAATAAAAGGTTTCCCTTTTAGTTTGCAGTCCATATTTAGGTGTCTTGCAGCCCTAAGAAAACCACAGTTCAGTAAAGTGTTACCCAGGTCTCTATTTCATTTTATCTGGTGCAGCTCGAATCAGCAAGCATGCGGTTTAGGATGTGAAATGTTTTAGCACTGCGTAATGTCCACAGTTAAAAACTTGCAGAAATGTTTTGTTTATATGAGTAAAACATATTTAAACGGTTCCATTCAGAACCGCACGAGCACAGTAGACACTTTCCTAACACAATAGCAAGGTTCTATTTTCAAGAGCTTTTCTAAACAAAATGTTCACAGCAGTCAAGGTCTTGTCTGCGGTATAACCTAATAATAACCCTGGTAATAACCAGAAACTTTCTGCTGACAATCTTTTTCTTAAAAGGTTTAATATGTGTACAAGTTGTCATTTAATCTTTCAATTGCTTTCGACTGCTGATAGAGTTTGCAGAATATAAACGAAGTTTTTGAAAATGTGCTTTACCCAAACAAATAAATTGTCATTTGACATTGGTTTGATATATCTTACGTCAGAGCCCATGTCACTTTCAGCTCAAACTCTAGGGGAAGTCGGACCTGAGCTACACTCGCCGCCTGTGTGAGCACGAACATTTTCTGTACTCCATATGCAAAATGGGCCCGTGTTTGTGTTATGGCATATGGATGTGATTTTCTGTATTCGGTCACCTCTCCCACACACGAGGTAGAGAAAAAGACAGAGTGTGGGAGGAAATGGGGGGAGAAAGTGAGAGATGAAGAACATGTTCTGATGTTCTGACCTACATACTAGATGAGAGAAAATGAAAGCAACAATGATCCGTCGCTGTCAAACCCAATAAATAAATGCATCTGACGCAGAGGCACTATGGAGTGAAATACAAGTATTATCATGCCAGGTATCTAGTACAGAGGTTTAGGACGAAGCAGATCAGTGTGTGACTAAAAGAGCCACAAAGAGCGTTTAGTGTATGCAACCATTAATCTACCTTGTCCTGAACTGTTCTGGCCATGAATCATGAGTGAAGCACTTTTCCATTGCTGACTCTGCACATACTCGCCATATGGAGACGCTTACCAGGAGTTCATCGACAGATTTCCGCTTCTTTATTCAACAGTTCACCACATTGCTCTACATACTGCAATTTGCTTGGATGCTATACATGTGGCAGCAGTTAGTCAGTAGACAGAGCCAAAGACAAGGATCTAGTTTTAGGTTATACTTCTTTAATGGTATGACACCACCAGAGAAAACATAATGTGCACATGAGTGATGTTCTGAGGCAGAGAAAGCCCTCCTGTCTCACAATGTGTTCAGGTAGGAGTGTGAGCTAACACCTGAGCATCTCATTTCACCTCGGATATTTCATTGGTTTGCTTCTCGAAATCTTTTCATGTGCGTGCCACACTGCTCTGCTGTAGAGCTGCCGAAGCACCCGAGGGAGACTGCTGGTCTGGTTTCTTGGACTCGAATGCAAAAAATGATGGAAAAAGGACAACTTTTTCCACTTCTTCCATAACGTTGGCACTAAACAATTTTCCCTGAACTGCCTAATCTTTGGAAATCTTTTTCAGACTGGCACAGGATCTTCAGCATCATGGGGAATGGGAACAGAAGCCAGGTTTACAGTGGTGTGCGGTATACGTATGGAGAACCATCCTTTACCAATGACGCATTAAGGACAAGCATGCCATATGACCCCTTTAGTCGCATTACTCAGCAGGATGAGACAGTCAAATGAGGAAAGAGTCCACAAATATTAATGTATGCATGTATCATATCAAGTCTTGGCAAAAAATGTCATAAAGAATGACGGTGATACCGTCCCTCCAGTGGACATACAAAAATAACAAAGCATAACAACGTGCACTATCACATTTAAAGCTTGGTTAGTCAAAAGGCTTAGGTTTGAGGTTACACCAGAGCTCTGATGAAGATGGAGAGGAAAACCATTTTCATGCAGTGCTTTTGCATTTCTCTCAAAACTCTGTTCTTCTCGTAAACACTCAAGCCAAAAGGAAAAGAGATATCAGTAAATCTGCCAGTAAAAGTGAAATGCGGTGTATGGCAAACAATATGCTGATCCAGAGTAGGAAAATATCACGAGTCAGGAGGAAGAAGAGCGTGCCAATGTTTTTTTTTTAAATACAGAAAACACAGAAATTCTGGTTTGAGTCATGTTTTTACTATTAATCAAGGGCATGTCCAATGTTTTAAAGACATATCTCATGGGCTAACCCTTGACTCACAATGCTATGTGATAATTAAAGCTAAGAGAGTCATGTCCCCTGAATAATAGTTGGTCTAGGCTTCACCCCTGGGGTATCCCTTTGGAAACATCTCAATAAGAGCAGTGATGAGGAAATAGTGGCTCAATACTGAAACAACTAACATTTTCCATATTTAGTTCAAATCAACCAATCCATCATGGCTACTCTAAATGTTAGTAAACTATTCAGTAAACATTATTACTTCACTGATAAGTTATAAATATTTTACAGGAGGTCTTGGCAGCTGCTATAAAGCACAGACTAATCAGAGTCCTGAACTTAACACAGCATGAAAAACACCAACACCAGGCAGCTACAAGCTTGACCCAGGCACTAAGTAACATTTCGTCTTGCCATGGCATGAAGGTTAAACTTCAATTGTCAACATGGCTGAAAACTCCCGAGGGTACAGTTTTTCTTCCAATCTGTCAAACACATCGGTATCTGTACTGGGCCACTGGAAGAATGCAAGCACCCTGCTTTCACATTTATTTTTGTAAATGCTCCATTTCTAATGCAGCACCCAATACAATAAAACAGCAGCCCAGGTTAGGTTTTCGCCTCTGTTTGTTTGTCCCCAACATAACTCACAAAGTAGTGAACAGATTTTGATGCAAATACAGATGTGTGTGTTGACCAGTGTTGTAGTCGAGTCACTAAACCTCAAGTCTGAGTCCAGTCTCAAGTCCAAGTCTAGTCTCGAGTCCCCAGTGTTCAAGTCCAAGTCAAGTCCAAGTCACTGAAGAAAATTTTGAGTCAAGTCCACTATTGATCCAAGTCAAGCCCAAGAACAAGACTCCAACAGCACCATTTGATGTTGGCTGTTGCTGCCTTTATGTGAAAGCGTTTCTGCTACTGTGTTGGACAAACGTTACTGCTTGACTGGCCCATTTTAAATAATAGGCTACAGATAAAAAGCTTGTTCATCGCTCAGCAAGCCCCGCCCACCATCAACAGGGCAATTAGCATAAGAGAGGGTTAACACTAGCTAGTTCATCAGTCAGCAAGCAAGCCCCGCTATCAACAGAGCAATGAACATAGCGTGTCACTTACTTCTCTGGGTGGAGTCTTGTCAAATGACGATTGAAGTTTGAGGTTGTCCCTGTCATCTCCTTGATAGTTCTCCGATATATGGAACACATAGCAGTGCATTTTTTCCCACTGCACGAGAAGTCCGTATAAGCAAAGTGCACAATCCTAGGGGCTTCTCTCCAGGCATTTTAGCACCATTAATATTAGTTTGTTCCTGAGCATGACATGTGAACAGGTGAATGTGCATTCTCTTGCATGAAATCAGTATAAAAATTAATGTAGATATAAATATCTTCTGCCAAATGTTTATGGCATGTTACAAAAAATAAAGAAAAACTCCAAGTCCTCGTCTCCAATTTACGAGTCTGAATGCAGTTAATGCACAAGTCCAAGTCCAAGTCATCAGTGCTCAAGTCCAAGTCAAGTTACAAGTCTTTAAAATTAGGGCACGAGTCGGACTCGAGACTGAGTCCTGGACTTGAGTACTACAAGCCTGTTCTTATTGTATCTACTTGGTAAACCTGCATTAATCACTTGCCATAAGATTTGCAATCAAAATAGATCTATTCATAACTTTTTGAGAAAATAACCTAATGATGGCTGTTTTTTTTTAGGATGGCCTGGAACAGAAGCAGGCCCAGAGCCAGGTCCGGTCAGCATCACAGGCTCAAGAAGGGAAGGAGAACATGACATACCCCGTAGCCGGTAAACATAGTCTGGTTACCACTCTGATGGAAACTGTCTCCAAGAAAGGCAGCCCCAGCGTCCTTGCTCCAGGTAGAGCAATGGATCAGTATTAAAGAAATACTTCGCCCACAATGGATAACTGCTAATGGGAAATGTAGGAGGCCTGGGAACATCATTGTACATTATGGTAACTGCTCCCACTTGGGCTTCTCTCATTCAAAGCCATGTTAGCAGTTTTGGGTGAAGCATTGCTTTAATGTTTCTAGGTCTCTGGGGATTCTTAAATAGATTTGTATCATAGCAGTTTTCTTCAATTCTACTGCTACAATAATAGTACTTTTTATATAGTACTGTTGATTTAAAAAAAATAATAATAAATTAATAGATTTTGATAAATTTATAAAAATATAGATTCAGGGATATATTTGTCATATAGCTATTGCAAATCCTGTGCATTAGCTATCTTGAATAAAGCATACTGTACAGAAATATCAGTTAGGCTACTAACTGGTTACTTTAAGGTAAAATGATCTTCACTTAACACATACTTGCGTTCCTTCTATATGAGCTCACAGACTCACATTATAAGATAATTATCAGCTAATTAGTGTTTCCTCTATTACCCTTATATAAGCTTCTATCTCTTATTTCTCTGTGGTGAACCATAAGAGGTCCTGGAGGGGTCAGATTTATTCAGGCTGAACATTTGAGCTAAGCAAGTACAGTATGCATGAAAGGCTCATCTAATCTTCTAATGAATCTGTTGAAGTGAGATCATGTTTTTAAGAGGTTGCTGGGGGAAAAGTGCTTACAGGGGACAAATTGGGGTCTGTAATTGTTAGTCTTGGTACTACAAACTTATATATATATATTTTTTTTTTTAATCCAGTAGTGCTGCAAGATAATATGCACTGAACTGGCAAACAGATACTTGCTATGATTTATGGTAAAAGGTAGTGTAACTTCTGAACATTTTCTTGAGTTATTTTGGTTACGCCCATAGAACTACAACTTTGGACAATTTATTGTCTATGACAGTTTTCTGGACTAAGATGATCTGTGATGAACTGATTCCAGGTTGCAACATTACTCTACATGAAAGCTTTAGAGTTTCCTCAAAGCTCTCCAGTTTTCTCCAGTTCCAGGATCATACTATGGATATACTCTGCAGTAACACTTTGGCAAATTGAATCTTTTTAAATGACAGATGATATTAGTCTGTGCTTCTCTGGTACCACCACTTGCAGGCTACTCTGCTCCCTTGAAAGAAATTCCTCGTGAAAAGTTCAACATTACAGTTATCCCCAAATCCTATTGCTCACCATGGAGAGAGGCATTGAGGGGCAACGAAGAGCTATTGTCCTCCCTGAACCCACAGCTCCCTCAACCAGATAAACTTCAGCCTGTAAACTACAGATGCTTCAACAGGTATGTAGCCAAACTCCCAGATCTCCCATGGAACTGTAAACTGCATACTGTACATCTACCAGAAGGGAAACCCAACAAACAAACAATCAACTACTTTATATTTGTACTCTGACATTTGATATGCTTCAACAAGAACAGGTAGTTTCCCTTAAGGATTGTCTTCCGGAAACCATCAAAAAGCCAAAATTAGAAATTAGGAATGACTGATAACTGCAAGCTGAATGACAAAGCTTCTGAGGAATACAAGCCGCACTGGCATCAGACTCATAGGCAAGGCACATTTCGCCACCCTCCATGTAAGGCTAAAGAATCATTGAGGAGGTCTTAAAATAACAATTTCATCAGAGGAGGCTGACAGTAAGTGCCCAAGGTTTATTCACCACAAAAGCCAAATGCAGATAGTGCGAATAGAAGTGGTGACAGGGTCAGTTTGGGTTTCGGCTCAGTGATAGCTTGTCCGTGGTGATTGTATGCCCTAAATAGTCCCACCAGATACCAATGCTATCAGATTGTGATCTCCAGATATCTGCAGAGTTAATGGTGGCCCTTCTATCATTGGCTTTTCCATGATGTCTTTCTGAAATCAAAGTCTCTCAGAGTAGAAATAGACACCAAGGACATGTTAAAAACAGAAGAGCCATGAACTGTAGGTCTCCCTCTTAAGCCTTTCAGAGTCTCTACATTAGCACACCAGGTGTCTCTGTTCCAGGTGCTAGTTTGATAGGTGGTGAAAATAATACTTCCATGATGGATCACTGCTGTATTCTCTATAGCAAAGGTTCCCAATTCTGGTCCTAGAGTACCCCTGTCCTGCACATTTTAGCATTTTCCTGCTCCCTGCCAATGTGTCTGATCAAATAATCAGCTAATGAGCAGTTGAAGTGGGTGTGTTAGAGCAGGGAAAACACTAAAATGTGCAGGACAGGGGGTACTTCAGGACCAGGGCTGGAAACCTGTGCTCTACAGATGTGTACTATTAGGGTTCAAGAAAACATTCTGACATTGTATGTATGCTGAATGGAAAGTTTTTGTAAAACAGAAAACAGAAAACTAATAACAACAACAACAATCTCATATCCATGTCATTTCCCCTCTCAGAGTTGCGATGCCATTTGGGGGTCCCAAACACAGTAAGAGGGTTATACCCACCATCAGCTTTGAAGCAGTGGAGTCCCAGAATTTGCCAGGCTCCGTCGTGGACAGGATGGTCAAACGGCCCAATTTCAACAGAGCACCTCGCGGCTGGGCCACAAGTTATTTACCCGAGTCTAATGAACTCTGAGTCCATTGGGGTCAAAGCCCCATCTGCCTAAAATTTGCTTACAGCTGAGAGCATGTGGCACTCACTGTCCTGGTGCCTTTTGATCATAGAGAGTAAGCCTGGGCTTGCTGCAGAAGGCAGAATATCAGATTGCAACCATGGCTAACTGGTCATAAAGCTAGAACTGGGATGCTAACTGGAATAATGTAGGTCTTTGAGAGAAAGGTTGAATCTTTGTAGTAGGCAGTAACTGTAGCCTAAAAGCTTAAGAAGAATGCACTGTTATATCACAAACCAAATTAATTTATTCAAATGGTGTTCATGCAAAAATATGCCAGAATATGGCTGTCAGTAAAATGCTGTTTTATTTTGTCCTTAAAAGAACAATACACCTGAATGACATTGTCCAATATTTATTTTATAATTAAATTCTGAGTTGTTGTTGGTTTTTTTCATCGACATGTTGATTGATTTTTACTTCATTTCATGGTTTCCTACATTACCCATAATGCCATCAACTGCCTGTTTAAAGTTAAGCCAGTGGGATTAATGTTACACTCCATTTACCTTGGAAGTTGGAAGTCAGAGCTGGAAATGACGTCACACGCGAGTTGACCGAGTTCCAGTACAAGAAGTTAGAAAACCAATACCAGCAATTAGCATAGTTCTAGCCAGGTTAGCCATTGCTAGCAATACCAGTACAATGCATCACATGGTATTTTGCACATACGAGCACCATAGCAACACGTCCACAGATAGAAGTTGGACAGTCCTGTGTGTGTTTGACTGATTTAATGAAACACAAATAAGACACAAGTGCTAATAAACAGTATATTACTACAGCTTTCTCAATGTTGTTGCATGGATCAGCCATGTTGGATTTTGAAGTCAGGTTTGGTGAGGTTCCTCCTACTTTCCAAGTCCAAAATCTGACTCTAGGGGGCATTTCATTTGATATTTCTGTCTAGGAACTCAGAAATCCTGACTTCGTAGTACAAATGGAGCGCACCGTAAGCTCTTGCTTCATCTCTACCTAATGAGAACAATGCAGCAGCACTTTAATCCTTTAGTCTGTTCAGATCTCTCACTTCCTTTCTTGGTCACACTGATCAAACAGTTTAAGTTCTAAAGCTTCAGATTAGGTTCTAAAGCTTTTCATGCTAATACTGCAATCAACTCCATCACATTTGTCATCTTGTAGATCATGAACTAGCTGAGGAGTCTCTGCCGTAACTCAGAACAACTATACCATAGTTGTTCTGCATTGCATTCTGGAACTCTGTATGCTGTCTTCATTGTTTCTACACTGGATTTCTCATTAATATGACATTAAACATCACTGTAATATGGTGAGTGAGAAAAGAAACCTGACTGTCATGACAGGTCTGGGATTATTGAAAAGTTTTCACTGATTAAACACCATTGTAACTGGGCTCGCAGTGTCTCCCTGTGATGTCAGTGTGGCACATAACCACTAACATAAATACAGCACCAGTGAACAAATTAGAATCAGAATCATGACGCACACAACAAATATATTGTAATCTTGTAAGATTACAATATATTTGTACAATATATTGTAACAAATATATTGTACAAATATATTATAATCTCTTGTAAAGTACCGTAAGTGAAGGGTAGAAAAGGGGGGAAATATAAGCTCTGGGATTGTCAAAACTTGTCCTTGAGACGTGTACCTGTTGAGAAACATCTACAAGGAAAGCAGAAGTGACAGGACTGTTTTCCTTCCAAAGGAAAAAAAATGCATTGGAAGCTCAAGGTCCATCTTTGTATTTTTATTTTACATGAGCATCCCACAATATTAAAGATCTCATCATCTCTAGCCGCTTTATCCTGTTCTACAGGGTCGCAGGCAAGCTGGAGCCTATCCCAGCTGACTAC
>JAODOK010000012.1:63703993-63714343 GCA_027576575.1 Netuma bilineata
GTCTTTATTGGTGAAAAGGAACACCCAAACAAAAATGCATCAGATTTTATGAAAGTGAGGGCAACTGATGCACCCTATCGGTGCCGGTCCCAAGCCTGGGGAGGGTTGTATCAGGAAGGACATCCGGTGTAAAAACCTATGCCAAATCAAATGTGGATCATGATGATCTGCTGTGGCGACCCTTAACGGGAGCAGCCGAAAGAAGAAGAAAGAAGGTATTGCAGGTGAGCAAAGTTTCCTGGTTAAGATAAGGTTACACGGTTCGACCACAGAACTACAGTATACCAAATCGTTGTCATTTTATTTAGAGGACATCATCTTTGTCACTGGGATTGCATCAAGATATTATCAATTACCTTTTACTCATGCCCAACAGAAAACCTCCTGACAACCTGTTGCACCTTTGTATATCTAGTATAGTCTGAACCCTGTCTGTCAAAATGCCAAGCAATGTGTCTAGACCATTAAACCCAGCTAAAAACTTGGGCCAATTTGCATAGACAAGCTGAGAGAGTCTGTTCATGCCATGCAGCAAAATGCTTAAATGGCCTCTGTCATTTGCAATGCTGCAACCAATGGAAGAACTACAGACTCCTAAAAGTAGGTGACCTGCATCTCATATGGCCTTCAAAGGCATGCTTTTAGCAGAACACCACTAGCAACTAAATCTCTTGATGCCACATCAACTACAGTTTACTCTTTAAACATAAGAACATTTGCAGTCTAGAATACTAATCCCTAGTTTGTCCAGGAACATAAAGAGATAGTCTAAGGAACACGTATATTATTTGTGGATTAGGTGAGCAATGCTACAGCCTGATACGAACATCACATTCAGTAATTCTTGAAGCTTGTAGCATTTCCTTACGGACATGCAACCTGGAAGAGGAAGCAATGTGCATCATAAGCAGACCCACCTGTAGGCATGTATATCCGGGGTGAATGAGAGACTGAGTGGGTAATGAAGGGCTTGGGGTAGTGTTTATAGAGTCGGTAGTCCTTCTCACTGCGGGAGCGAGTGCGTTCCGAGGCCCGGTCCGAGAAGTCCGAACTGGGCCAGGCCCTGCGTAGAGTGGTGCTGCGTGTTTTCTTCATGGTCGCTCACCCCACCTCCTGAATCCCAAACCTCACACTTACACTCTCCACATGGCTAGTCTCAACAAAAGTGGTGCTTTAGCTCTCTCCCTTCCCTCTGGTGCCACATGCAAGGTTGTTCAGGCAAACTGCGCAAATCTGAATGATCCTCAAGAAGCAAATTGTCCTCGTCTTCTGGTGAAGCATTAATATCAGAAAGACATATCCAACTGTGAACTACCCTCTAGATTTCTAATACAGACTTAAGAGGTACAGCTTACATGCATGGAGGAGCATGCACACATTTACGCACATACATGCACACTCCAGCTTCTCCACCCTAAGGACTGAAGAAGAGGAGGTGTTGTAGGAGGATCGGTGGGGACAGATGAAGGGACCACGGAGGGAGGGAGGGAGGGATGGATGAAGAGGGTGGTCTTGCTTAGTTTAGGGGTTGCAGGGGGTGCACAAGGAGCTCAATGTCTGCAGCGTGAGAGAACTCTCAGTTCAAACAATAGCTTAATTCAGCAAAGCTATGCTCCACTAGCCGAGCATGGCCAACACAAAAGAATCCACTAAAAACAAATTGGACTTAAAAAAAACAAAACACAACAAAAAAACCAGGGTGCTACTGAGGAGGCCAGCAGCAGCAGCAGCAGCCTTCAATTCAGTTCAACACTAATGTTCTTTCAGCCATCACAGCCCATACAAATTCTCATAAAAAATACAGCAAAAAGTCAGCATGATATCTTCTTGCAATCTTCTTGGGAACACTGAATCTCTTCATTCAGACATTACACCGATCCATCACATTCCTGCATGAAAGACTACACCAGAAGACGCGGAGAGATCTGCCCATGATCTGAAGCACTGGTGACGGAAAGATAAACACTGCTGCATGCACGTGTGGCTTTCTAAACGTGGACGGGACTGGCGGCACAGCCGGATGAAAACAATTCCAAAGCAGTACGCACACCCACACATGCTCTCGTCTTCTCGTTCTCCAGGCTGTCACATCTGTTTCAGTGCTGCACTCATTCCTACCAACTCCAGCACACACATCGCTGTTTAGTACATTTTTATGCGGGAGATTTAGATCCCTTTCAGAGGAGCTGTCTCATGTCAGACTTGTTGATCTCGTCAGGCAGTGCTTCCCAAAGTGCTGCACCTCCAGGGTCCCACTACTGGCTTGATGCCCAGCCTATAAGAGCACAGAGCTTTATTTACACACACGCACAGCCTGTTAGTATGCAGCTACTGACAGCTTGACGGTTTCAAAAACAGGGAGGATCGAGTGAAGAAGATAAACCTTCTCAGATGCTACGAAAGACAGAAAAGACGCATCAAGCTCCCTTGCCATCCACTGCTAAGTTCCCCTTTTGTTCTTTTCTCCTGATTCCGTCTTTCATCTTTAAAGGATTGTCCACAATTCCCGGTGGTTTCCCAAATTCCCTTTGGTCAGAAAGCCAGCTGCTGCACACAAAGTTCCTCTGGAACGCAATTAGAGAGACCCAAACATGAAATGGAAGCTGGAATGGCGGTATGGGGTGCAGAGTAGGGAGAACACCGTATAGAGCGCTTGCTTTCTCTCTCTTTGGCTTTGCTTTCTCCCACCCTCCCTCCTCGTCTCTCCGGAGTGGAGCGCGTTCGTGCAGCTGCTCGAGCCCTCACAGCCAATCACTCTCTGACAGCAGCCTATCGGCTTAGAGAGACGGAGAGCAAGAGGGGGGGGAAGGGGAAAACACGACTCTCCCCTCTCCAGCCACACACGTATCCAAACCCATGCTGAATTATTTACTCCTACACCAAGGAGTACACCAAGATAACAGAACATAGTGGCAGAAAAAGGATCTATGCAACACACAATATTTATTTGACTACCTTTGGCTACCTGATAATCCTCATGAGAATATGACCACCTTGATGACAAGTCCTAAATAAATTTACAAGACTCACAAATTAGAGTGTGATCAACGAGAAGCATGAAGTGTACGCAGTCGATTGAAAATGCCAGCATTCTGTGAGGAATTATTATTATTTTATGGATGTATTTTTCATAAGATGTCTGTGTGAGGTTTTCTGAAAATGGAGTGCCATATAAATCTGTGGTTATTAAGTAACTCTACTGGACCAGAAACTTTCCCTCTCTCTTTCTTGCAGCTTGCCATTAATCATGTGGAGTACTTGCTTATTCTGACCAGTTGGCTGAGCAGCAATGAACTAATGTTTTTCCAGTAAGCCATGTGTCAAAGGTCATCAGTCTATAATAAAAGCACACCACCTCCATCCTCGGGTCCGGTTTGCAGTCTCAATTCAGCAGAATCACATCTTTCATTCCAGAGCAATTTCTGGAGCAGCCTCAAAGGCAAGAGCATGAGCAGTCACTGGACAGATGGACTATACCAAGGTTACATCTGCATAATTTAAAGTGACGCTTTCCTCCACAATTAATATCACAGGTATCTTGTCTCTGCAAAAGTGACAATGTCAAGAGAAGAACAAGCTGATGCATATTAGTCACGCGAATTAGGCTTGATCAAGAATTGGTCCTGCATCAAAGTCTGGGGAAGTGGAAGATTGGGATCTGAAGCTTCCCAGATGCGAGGTGTTGCATTACAGTGCCTTGTAATTGATCCACATACAATCCCGGAAGAGAAAGATCTGCACTCGCTCAATGTCACTCACCTTAAGCTTGCTTGGCACTTCAGTTCTGTGTTGAGTCGAGGTATCACGTAGTGCTGAACTGGCTCGCTATTTTTCAAAAGAATGGACTAATTATGAAAGAAAATAAGGATGTGGAAATATTGAAACTGCTTACAGAGTACAATTCATCATTCTATTCTCGACTGTACCCTTGCCATATTGGTTTAGCCACAGCTCTTATTAAACCCATTAGACCATTCATGCTCTTTGACCAATAAATGTTTTGCATGAAATGGTGACTGCAGTCAGTTCAATAGCATGACTAGGACATCCGTGCAGTCATTTCATGCCTTGCAACCACCAGAAGTTTATATTCCATGTGCTCCAGAGGCAGGTTTCTCTTATTCCTGGCTTGTTATGCATGGGACTCCCAGAAATGCTGAACTGCGTGGTTCTTTCCTGGCCCTGTTGAGGAACCTCCCCTCGTTATGCCTTATGATTCTGTGTGGGTTATGTCCGCGCCCAAAGTGATGAAAGGAATGCAGAAAAGGGGCTGGTGAACCAGTTAACAACAGTGGGTGCCAGCCAAGCAGAGATGGACCACGTTTGACCCAAGAATGTCAGGAGTTGTTGCAAGGGATAACATTAGTGTTGGGGTAGTTATAAGGTCACAGCTTTCACTGATTGGTCACAGCTGACTGTTCTGCTAGTACATGCAGAACCAATGAACTAGAATCAGCTTTGTTGTTTTGAGCAAAGTAGAAGTATGTTTGACATGCAGCTCATTTTCATCTCGCCAATACCTTATGTTTTGAAGACTAGATCATTCCACCACTCAAACGGCCCATGTATCATAAGCCCTCCATGTTTAGACAGGGTCTGGTCACTCTCTTGGATTAAACTACACATTTACAGACTGTCCCCCCCCCAATCAGGGGAAACTCATAACACACATCCTATGTAGACCCCAGACCTCCTCCAGGCTGTAAGAAAACGTGTTCTGAATTATCAACCCTCCCCCCATTTTCTATCTCTCTCGATCTCTCTATCACCACAAGCACCCAGTCCAACCTCGCTCTCACCACAGCATGCTGTACTTTAGCCCACACTCCCCCTACATCCCCCACAACCCAATGCTATAGAGCTGCATATGCCAAAAAACGCGTCGAGCTGTATGGCCGACTGGATCGCAGAACCTCCAAAACTCCCTGAGCCAAACTCACCAAAACCTCTGGATGACCACAATCACATTGCATGTTATGACTTGAACCAACAGATGACCTCATATTAATCAGCGTTAGTGTAAGAATTAGTGTGTCAAACCTGAGACAGACCAGAGTTTATCAGTGTGAAGTGAAAAATTTTGCAGTGCAAAAATTAGCATGAGGTCTGAATGTGAACAAGTAGCAGGAACGCCTGTGTTAAAGTTGTGTAACAGACTGATTAAAAAAAATCTAAATATTATGTAATATGCATGTTTTGAACAAACACCATTGCTTTGGAAAACTTGCTCTGAAAAGGGGGCTCTTGAAGAATCTTTTGAAAGATAACAAAAATTCTTTGCTGCTTGAGAAGGTTCTTTGCACCTTAAAATGACTCTCCTATAAGGAGTAGTCCTAAATATCCTTACTGATTATGCAAAATGTACAGAACCCATGATGGCTGCAATATGTTTCAGTAGCCTTCATTTAACATATACCCTTAATTTGAAAAAAGGGTTCCTCAAAAGGTTCCTGGGTCCTTCAAGGGTTTCATATTGAAAACCTCTTTAAAAAAGGAATCGCTCCTGCTGGGTTCTACAAAAGACCCTCCTCCAAAGGGATAAACCTAAGAACCCTTGAGGATGCTTGATGGAACCTTTTTGGCCTATGTACATTTGTAGACTCTGAACAAGAATCTTGGAAGAATACATATGTACATACATTATGGCTGGGAAACAACTACAGCTTGCGCCAATTACAGTGGCCCCATTGTACCTAATCAGCATGTCCTTGAACTGTGGGGGAAACTGGAGCACCTGGAGGAAACCCATGCAGACACTGAGAGAACATGCAAAATCCACACAGAAAGGCCCCCATCGAACCCAGAACCATATTGCTGTGAGGCAACAGTACTGTACCACCATGCAGCCAATTTTGCCCAGTGGGACAAAACAAAGGAATCTTTTTTGGGGTTAAAATTAATCGTGTAGTGGTTAGCACTGTCGCCTCGCAAGAAAGCAAGAAGGTTCCGGGTTCAAACCTCACAGCCGACAGGGGCCTTTCTGTGTAGAGTTTGCATGTTCTTCCCATGTCTATGTGGGGTTCCTTTGGGTGCTCCGGTTTCCCCCACTGTCCAAAGATATGCAGATACCCAGCCACTGCGGTTGCACAAGCCAGTGTATACTTCGTGCCAGTCCCAAGCCTGGATAGATTGGGGAGGGTTGCGTCAGGAAGGGCATCTGGTGTAAAAACCTATGCCAAATCAATTATGCAGAACAGATCTGCTGTGGTGATCCCTAAGGGGAGCAGCCAAAAGAAGAAGAGCCTTAATTTTACTAATTCTAGTTGAATGTTCAGAGGACTTGCAGGTTCAACAAACAGGTTGCCGGTTTGTTATTCTATTGTGGCTGTCCCTGGAAGCAAATTAATTATAATTAGATCCCCAAAGCAAATTGTTACAACTGTGAAAACTACATATCCAAATAAAACAAGCATATTTCTGTGGCTTTAATGTACAGGGTTTAAAACTAAACTTTAATAAATAAAATTATTTAGATTTCCACACTCAACATTAAATTGTGAAATCCAAACATGTCAACTGAGCTCTAGAAATGATCGAAAAGACTGTATATTTATGACACCACATGCCCTCAGTGGTTAATAATATGCTATTTCCAATGAGGTCAGATATCCAGTCTCTTTCTGCCGTAGCCCAGTTTCTGCAAACAGGACACATTTATGGCTCTTAAGCAAACAAATACAGTACACATCTCACCAGAGCCTCAGCGCAACCACAACTCTATGGCCTCCATCCAAAGCCTAAAACCATGCCTAAGGGTCATGCACGACTTGGTCTCGGCCTGCGTGAATTCTGGTGTTTAACTGTTACAACTCATTTCACGAGACTGCAGAGATGGCGGCTTAATGGTGCGTCTGATTGTACAGAATATTCATGGGTTCAACATAAATGGAAGGTAATTAGTCATTAAGAAGGGAAATAACTGTACTTTGTTGTATTTTGCACATGGAGCAGATAGAGAACACTGAAGACAAATCTTCTTTCCAAAATTTTTGGAACAAATACGCCTAAATAATAACATGCACGCAATTCACTACCATTATTACTACCATGCGTGGAAAAACAAAAAAAAACAAACATCGTCTTTAATCTAATATCCGTAGGATGCACTGGATACATTAAATCAAGGTGCAGACCCACCTCTTAGACATTACGACACTGTTTTCATTCCCGAGGCATGAAGTTCAAATCCTCCTCGGATAATGGAATGCAGGAATTGACTGAACGGTCTGCATCTGGCTCAGTGCCATTTCCCTAAATGCAGTCTTTAGGAGAGTGAATGACAACTGCTATTGCTTTTCTCTTACCCCTAAAAACCACACACTCGTACACATTTCTACCATGTCTCATTTAACAGAATGGCCTGATAGATGTTCTTAAGGCAAGACACTACAGGCAGAAAAAAGCAATTTTAGTCCTGTCAATTATTTTACAGATTTTAGTAATGAAATGAAAGTCAGCAACTTGGCTGGAGGCATTAAACTCCGCTTCTTTCAGGAAAGCTTCTTTCCTGATGTATGTCAAGTTACATGTCATTATGATACGTATATCAATTTCCTTTCGAAACCTTTGAATTCACACTTGGTTGTTGGTGCCAGATGGGCTGGTTTGAGTATTCCAGAAACTGCTGATCTCCTGGGATTTTCACACACAAACAGACTGAACTTGATGGGCTGTAATGGATGATTGGTTTAAAACATAAACAAATATATATCTATATGAAAATGTTTGTGGAGATTGCATGTGCCAAGTTTGGTGAAGATTTGACAAGGTTTGTGGTTGCTGAAAACTTTTTAATAGTGATCAAATCCAATATGGCAGCCATGTAAATTTAGTTGACGATAAGTTAGGGCAGTGACTAGACCTTGCTTGGACCCGGTCTAGAATGGAGAAGCAAGGTGACTCCTTCCCTCCACTAGCCTGGGTGTTCACCTTAAGCAAGTGACAGGACACCCCTGCCTCCCTCAACCAGGGATACAGCCTCAGCGGATCTGCTTCATCAATTCAATGGCTTTTTCGGCATCTGGCAGTTCTGTTTTGCCAACTCAGCAACAGTTCTGGCAAAAAAAAAAACCCACAACAGATTTTCTTCCTGCAGCCGTGTCAGCATTGCTGTCCCGTCGAAATATAGGGATTACCCACCAAGGGACACTATTTTGTGCCACTTAGTGTCATCATTTTCAGGCACAGCCTTACAATTTATGAAATTGCACTGGATGGGCCATGTTGCACGCATGCCCAACGAATGGCCGGTGAAGGCTCTACTGTTTGGTGAGCTTGCAGAGGGATCCAGAAAAGTTGGCTGCCCTTTTCTGAGGTTTAAGGACACCTTAAAGGACATCTTGAAGCATGGCGGCATACTTCATTCATGGAAACATTCGATAACGGATCGTTAGGCATGGCGGATGGGCATAACAGCTGTTTGTAACAAGTCTGATGAAGATAGGTGCCATGAGAACAAAGTTAAAAAGGCCAAGTGTCATGGCAGAATTGGAGATCAGCAGAGCCATTTGAACTAATGTAGAACTTTGTACATGAATTGTATCATACCCGTATCAGGTTCAATGCGTGTAGATATAAGTTGTCATGTCCTGTCCTTGGGATCTCTTAAGATATCACCAGACATAACCACTTTTATAAGGCCTACACATCAAGAGGTATTAGGAAAAATGAGTTTTTGCTTCTTGCAGCGCCCCTCAGTTGTCAAATGACACAATTTTTGGACATCCTCAGGATGTAGTCCTGAGTCCGTATACCAATTTTGGTGTCAACACATGAAAGCTTTGCTCAGATGTGCCCTCACATTCTGTTTGGTGGCTTTGCTGCCGAATTCAATTGGTGGTGATGGAAGAACAGTTTTAAAAATCAAAAATCCATCTCATAACTTTTGTGAGGCTTGGTCCAAAGATCATCTCAGGTGAAGACTGGACACAGTTTGTGGCTTGTGAAATTTTTATCTCTTTTGATAAAATCCAACATGGCAGTTGCATCAGTTAGGCTGACATTACAAACTGCCATGTCTTGGCCTTGGGATGTCCCACAGTTTTTGCAAACAAGAATTATTTTTGAACGCAAACACAAACACTTATCAGCCAAAAGGCATTTTTGCTTATTGCAGTGCCCTCTATAGGTCAAATGACTCCTTTTTTGTCTCTCTCAAAACACGGTCCTTAGTCCATGTGCTAAGGTTGGTTTTGATACCAAAAAGCATTTCTGGGACAAACGGTTTAAAGGTTATAAGTCAAGTCAAGTCAAGTTTATTTGTATAGCGCTTTTAACAATAAACATTGTCGCAAAGCAGCTTTACAGAATTTGAACAACTTAAAACATGAGCTAATTTTATCCCTAATCTATCCCTAATCTATCTATATAAGCAAAAACATCTTGAAGTTTGGCCTGTTGGTGGCACTACAGAGATGGATGGGTTGACCCCAAATATAGCACCTGGATACTTTGGACTGTTCTCTATCTATGTGCCAAATTTCATCAAAATCCACCAAGGGGTTCTAAGGGATGCCGTCAAGTCCCATGGCAGAAAATATAATAATAATAATAATTCATCAAATTCTAACAATTACAATAGATGTTTGGCCCCTGAATATCAGTAATGAACTTACAGTGAGATATTATATCTCTTTTTATATTATATATCTATATATCTCTATATATCTATCCACATTCACTGGATATAAGCAATCGTGCTCTGATTGGCTACTCTACTACTAGGATATCAGCTCATGTACCATGAGTAGAGAAAAACAAAAATGGCGGAAGGTGCTGCTGAACCAACCGAGGATGAAATAAAAACGCTACTCGAAAACAAAACCCCAAAAACTGTTATCAAGTATTTAAAAGAAACAGAAATCGCTAAAAGAATATCAGTTCCCTCCCCCAATATCGCCTGTTCCACACTCCAGCCCAGTTGGTGGCGGTAATTTACCTTTAAATTGGTTTGCTAACAGACAAAAAAAAAAAAAACCTAAAGAAGAAGACCCCCCCCAAAAAAAGCTACAAAATATGGAATAAAAGTATTTGATGTATCTTTTTTTTTTATTTTTCAAGAATAATTATAATATTTTTCACAAATTGCTACTGTCATTTCGCCGGTTTGTTTACATTCTCAGCGGAAATGATTTTGTCGGACGTTTTGTACAAAATTTTTATCTATCGAATTAGCAAAAGATAAAAATAAAAATGCTCTGTTTCTCAAAATCCAGTGAATGTGGATTGAATAAAACAGTTATTCCACTCAATCTCACTGTACGTGGCCTATGGCATAACTGTATCGATACAAAGCATACCGGTACAGTTTAGTGCATCTGTCCACACTAGCGAGAAATGTTTGCGGTTTTC
>JAODOK010000012.1:63779864-63790457 GCA_027576575.1 Netuma bilineata
ATATATAAGTATGCATAAAAATAGTTTAAGGCCTATATTATTGCACATAATAATTGCATCGATGAGAGATGGCAGAGATTTTTGTTTGTTTGTTTGTTTACATTGATATGTAGACCCATTTATCTTGCTGCTGCTTCAACTTGTAGGAGACGGGTCCAAGCCTGTTCTAAAGTGTTTGTAATTAGGGCTCTACGTCATCCGCAAAATCTGTATCGCTGATAACTGACAGGGCGCAGGCACTTACTGATGTAATTGCAGAGGAGAGCGGGGAACAAACAGTAACTAAGCCAAATCATGAAATGGGAATCGTGGTCATGGACAGGCGAGGGTCAGTCAATTTGTGAACAGGACAATGTAGACTAGGCAGGAAGAATAAGCGAGGAAACGTAGCAAGAGTCAGAATAACAATAAGCAGTCAGGAAGATAAGGCTCGGTATGAACTGGAGAACTCAGGATGATACTTTGCAATGAGTGCTTGAGTGTGAGGTGTTTAAGTAGCGTTGTGCTGATTATAGATGTACTTCAGCTGTGTTCAATACTCAGATGACTGGGGGTGCTGTGGTTCATGGACATTGTAGTCTTGAGCAGCCATGTTTGTAGTTTGTTCAGTGCTGCCGTTATCACCACTCATACTGACAGAGCCCCCCTGAGGAACTCCCTCTGGGAGCAACATTCTTCCTGGGGCGCCCTCTCCCTCAGGTGCCAGCTTGTCTGGGTTCAGCGTGGAATTCCTGATTTAACAGGGGATCGAAGATGTCTTTGGCTGCCACCCAGCTTCGTTCCCCAGGCCCATAGCCCTACCAGTCTACTAAGTACTCTACCTGACCTCCTCTCCGTCTGGAATTGAGTAACCTGTTGACCTGGTAGATGGGCTCACCCTCGAGGCTTAGTGACAGGTGCTCTTGGACAGGGGAGTTCTCGGCAAGCGGCCTTGAAATGGCAGGTTTTAAACAGGAGACGTGGAATGTGGGGGAGATTCGGCTGTGAGGGGGAAGTTCTAACCTGTAGGAAACTTCATTTATATGTCGAAGTACCTTGAAGGGACCAATATACCATGCTTGCAGTTTGCGGCATGTGTTGGGTTCGCTGAGGTTCTTGTTCGATACCCACTCTCTGTCACCTGGTGAGATCTCTGGGTTGTTACATCAATGCTTGTCAGTGTATTCTTTGTACTTGGTGTTGACAGTCTGTAAGCATTGATGGACCTCCTCCCAGATGGTTTGGCTGCGTGAGAACCAGTCCTCTACTGCTTGGACTTGGACTGGAGAGTCATCCCAGGGGAACAGCGGAGGTTGGTAGCCAAGTACACACTGAAAGGGTGTTAGCGGAGTTGCTGAGTGCTTAAGCAAGTTTTGTGCATACTCGGCTCATGGGACGAAGCGGGACCAGTCCCCCTGGTTTCTCATGCAAAGGATCCGTAAGAAGCAACCGATTTCCTGATTGGCTCATTCCACCTGGCCATTAGATTGGGGATAGTAGCCTGACATGAGACTTACAGAAACACCAAGTTGTTCCATGAAGCAAGTTCATATGCGAGAGATAAATTGAGGACCTCTGTCACTGACAATGTCCTCAGGGATCACATAATATCTGAAGACCTGTTGGAACAGAAGAAGTTTCGCTGTCTGGAGTGCTGTGGGGATGCCTGGCAGCAGGAAGAGCTTCAGTGATGTGGAGAACCTGTCCACTAACACCATGATGGTGGTGTTGCCCTGTGACGGTAGTAGGTTAGTGATGTAGTCAATAGCTAAGTGTGACCAAGGTCTCTGAGGTACTGGGAGTGGGCAAAGCTTACCCACTGGAGGAGTTCGTGGAACTTTTGCTTGTGCACACTCAGAACATGAGGTGATGAACTGGTTGATCTCCGTGAGCATGTTCTCCCACCAGTATTTGTTCTTCAGCATTTGATGGGTCCAATGGCTTCCAGGGTGTCCTGTGGCAGGAGATGTATGTGCCCAAGTGATGAGTCGCCCACGGAGATGCTTGGGTACATAAAGAAGACCCGATGGAACACTGACTGGAAGAGTCTTGGGTTGTGTTCTCCTGATCTAAGTCCCATGTAATAGACTGAAGAAAGCACTTGGAGGGGAGAATTGGGTGGGTGGTGGGATCCTGATAGTCTGATGCAAAGGTGCAGGACAGGGCATCTGCCTTCAAGTTCTTGGAGCCTGGATGAAATGAGAGGGTGAAGTTGAACAATGTGAAAAAGAGTACCCATCTGGCCTGGTGTGGATTAAGTCTTTTAGCCTTCTTAAGATACTCCAGATTCTTGTGGTCAGTGAGGATTATGAAGGGGTGAGTGGTCCCCTCTACCCAGTGTCTCCACTCTTCAAGAACAAGCTTGATGGCTAGTAGTTCCCAGTTCCCGACATCATAGTTTCTCTCTGCAGCTGTGAGTTTCTTAGAGAAGAATGCCACAGGATGGAGTTTTTGTCTCTCACCACTACGTTGGGATAAGACCCCTCCCACTCCTGTGTCTGATGCATCAACCTCCACTGTGAAGGGCTTGGTTGGGTCGGGATGTTGTAGAACCGGAGCTGATGTGAATTTATTCTTAAGATAATTGAAGGCCTCTTCTGCAGACGGGTTCCAATGAAGCTTCTTGGGTCCCTTCTTGAACAGAGCTGTTGGGGGGGCCATGATCGTGCTGAAGCCCCTGATGAAGCGATGATAGAAATCTTTGAAGCACCTTTATAGATGTGGGAACTGGCCAAGACGTGACTGCACTAACCTTGGAGGAGTCCATGCTGACTCCCTCAGGACTTTTTATATCTCCCAGGAAGGAAATCTATTTGCAGTGAAATTCACATTTCTCTGCCTTGACGTGAAGGTGGTTAGCTAAGAGGCATTGGAGAGCTGCTCTGACATGTTCCATGCGGGTATCCTTGTCAGGAGAGTAGATTAGAATATCATTGATGTATGCAATAACATACCTTCCTAGCATATCCCTTAATACATCATTTATCAGACACTGGAATACACTGGGCGCTGAAGCAAGGCCATACGGCATTACCCAGTACTCAAAATGGCTGGTAGTTGTGCCGAATGCCGTCTTCCATTCATCACCCTTCTTAATTCGGATTAGATTGTAGGCACTGCGTAGGTCGAGTTTGGGAAATATCCTGGTGGAATTAAGCTGTTCTAGGGATGACAGAACAAGAGGAAGAGGATGAGGGTACTTGACTGTGACTTAATTGAGACCTCTAATCTATGCAGGGTCGGAGCCCACCACCTTGTTTCCCCACAAAGAAGAAGCCTGCTGAAGCCAGAGACTTGGGTGGATGAATATAACCCTGGTTAAGGGCCTCTTGGATGTATTCCTCTGTAGCTGCTTGCTCCTTCAGAGAAAGAGGGTAGATTTGGCCCTGTGAGAGTGACATACCTGGTAGGAGGTCTATGGCACAATCATATGGTCAGTGGGGTGGTAACCCACAAGCCTTCCCCTTGCTGAAGACTTCCTGTAGGTCTTGGTAACATTCTGGAATTTGAACCATGGAACTTGGCTGAGGACTCCCTACCGATGTAGATGAAATGCACAAGTGTGGATGTGACGGTTTGAAAAGATGTGGGAGACCATTGAAGAATTTCCTTCTTATGCCATGAGATCAGTGGGTCATGCAGTTGCAGCCAGGGAAAGCCAAGAATGATGTCATTAAGTACAGTATTAGTGACCTACAGGAATATGTGTTTGGAATGGAGTGCCCCCACCTGGATGTGAATGGGAGCGGTTCGAGAGGAAAGGTGCCCCCACCTTTCATATTCTGAGCACTTTAAACGTGTGTTCGAAACCTCCATTGGTGTAGCTTCCTTGGATGGCTGAGCAGGCAAGGAGGTCTCCTTCAGAGAGGGTCAACAGGCGGTCCAGTCCGATCACTAAGTCAATGAGAGTCTATGGTTAGCTCTTCATCTTTACATGCCAACTCAGTACCTCAGGATGGAGACCTTGGTGAAGCATGGCCTTGAGTGCTGGTTCGTTTCACCCACTTGCCACTGCCCTGAAGTCCAAGGCATACTCAGCAATGCTCCGTGAGCGCTGCTTCATGTTAAGAAGGAACTCTCCTACCTCGATTCCTTCTGGTTCATGGTCGAAGGCCTGCCTGAATAACTCGAGAAACCGCTCATCGGAAGTTGTGTGAGCTCCTCCACTGATCCATACAGCGCTAGCCTACTGTAACGCTTTACCAGTGAGAAAGGAGAGAAACTTTGCAATTTTGTGTTCATCAGAGAGATTAGGTAAAGAGGAGAAATACATAGAGCATTGAAGCAAAAAAGTTCTACAGGTGCAGACATCACCGGTGAATCTTTCCGGAACAGGTAGCAGAGCTGTGGCGCTGGGAGGTTTATCAGGACGTGGTAGCAGGGCCTGCGACATAACAGCTGCAAGCTGTGCCATCCATGTGTTGAGGTCGGCAAGCATCTGTTGATGTTCTCCCAACAAACGTCCCTGAGTGTTGAGTGCGGTTTGTTTCACCTCCTTGGCTACATCCATTTTAGGCAAAGTATCCTGTCGGGGCGCAGGCACTTACTGATGTAATTGCAGAGGAGAGCGGGGAACAAACAGTAACTAAGCCAAATCATAAAATAGGAATCGTGGTTGTGGACAGGCGAGGGTCGGTCAATTTGCAAACAGGACAACGTAAACTAGGCAGGAAGAATAAGCAAGGAAATGTAGCGAGAGTCAGAATGACAATAAGCAGTCAGGAAGAAAAGGCTTGGTATGAACTGGAGAACTCAGGACGATACTTCGCAATGAGTGCGAGGTGTTTAAGTCGCGTTGTGGTGATTACGGATATACTTTAGCTGTGTTCAATACTCAGGTGATTGGGGGCACTGTGGTTCATGGGCGTTGTAGTCTTGAGTGGTTTGTAGTTTGTTCAGCGCTGCCGTTATCAACACTCATACTTACCATAACACTGGCAGGGTGCCTCCTACTTCTTGCTACCTTCAATGTGAAGCCAAGGTCTGGTTCATTCTTTGTTGCCATTCTCATTGCATAATCAAGTGCAATAATAAACAAATATGGAGCAAGCATGTCCCCTTGCAGTACGCCGGTGAATATGGTTAAAAAAAAAAAGTCTGTGTCACTGTCAGGTGATAGCACTTGTGCTTATGTATTGGCATATAGGATGTTGATTGCTGATATAACGGCTTTAGACAAAATCAAAAGAAAACAATGATACAATATTAATATTGTAACAAATAGCATAATTGTTTGTACGCCTTAAACACAAAATCACAGTAACAAGTACCAAAATGAACGTTAATATTCTCTTCAACACGACCTTGATTGGTCTGAACACATTGAAGACGTTGTTTGCAAAGCCAACAAGGTTCTTGGACTGATTAAAAGGGTGTGCAAGGACATTAAGGAAAAAGACACTCGAAAGCTCCTTTAGTTAGACCACGTCTCGGGTACTGCAGGTGTCTTTGGTCACCGTATACTGTAAAGCACTGCCGTCTTATACGTAGAATATGTACAAAGGCGTGCAACAAAGTTCATCCTGAATTATCCAGCTGATGTTTCTTATCAAGAAAGACTCTTGGCATTGAACTTGCTGCCTCTTGAATATCGCAGAGACAGAAACAATGCGATTATGCTTTTCAAATTTAAAACTGGCATTATGTATCTTAACTGTAGCAAACCGGCCATTTCTCACTCCAACACTCGTAGTCATAATTCAAATAACTTGTGCATCATCAACCACAAGAAACAAAATTGCTTTCGATTTTCTTTTCTTCCTAGAGCTGTAAACTTATGAAACAATCTGCCATCTTCATGCAAAAGTAGTACAACTTTAAGTTCATTTAATACAGTCTTACTGCAGTTTCTGAGAAGACAAACAACGTAATTATCAGCCTCCTTAATCCTACCATTATTATTATATTTCTTTCTTAAGCACTTGATAATCTTCAGATTATCTTAAAATAATCTTATAAATATTATCTTAATAATAAAGTATTATCATTATCTTATTATGTTTCTGTACTTATTGTTTTATTATTGAAATTATTTATAATATCTTAATATTGTTATTTTTCTGTACTTTTGTATTTTGAGAATATTATATTTTTCCCCTCTTTTTAGCATAAGGGACAATTTTCAATTAGGCCCTGTTATTGTCCCTTTCCACCATGATTATAGTTTAGTATTTGGTTGTATTTAATTCTAGTTTTGTTTTGTTCTTTGCATTTATTTTAATTATTGTAATTATTAGCTCATCCGGTGGACAGGCGATGAACTTATGCCATCATGGGTTGTCCATCGTCGTCCAGATTTCACGAAAATCACTTCTTCTCCCTCAATTCTTCACCGATTTTTGTTCTTTTTGGCAGGAAGGTAGGTCTGCCTGGGCTGCATATAGCTTCTACCCAAATTTGCATAATTGCAATTAATAATGAAGATATGGAGTAATTAAGCCCGAATGAGCAGTTTCCACACACATTGCTTCTTCTCCCTCAATTCTTCACCGATTTTGATTCTTTCCGGCATGAAGGTAGGGGTACCTAGGGTGAATATAACTTCTACCCAGATTTGCTTAATTACAATTATTAGTGAAGTTATGGACTAATTAAGCCTTAATGAGCAGTTCAACAAAGATCGCTTCTTCTCAGTCAATTCCTTGCCGTTTTGGATTTTTTCTGGCAAATAGGTCGGTATCCCTAGGGTGGATATACCTTCTATATATAGCTTGTATATAGTGTATATAGTTTGCAATATTTATTGCGCAAGGTGGCCCACTTTAGATCGTTTCTTCTGGCCTCGACAGGGCGGGAGTGAGGTACGTCGTCACTGACGGTCTCATTCTAAGTTTAAGTGATTTGATTTTGATGTTGATAATATGTGGCTTTCTAGTTCAACAGTGGTTTAAAATGGTGTACGCTGTGACATGCTTGATTTGAGTTTCATGCTGGTGGTTGATATGCTGTGTATTTAATTGCATTGATGTCAACATTAAAATATAAGGATAAACATTCTTAGTAATGAGATCAAGTCTCACCTTCGCTTCAGTGGATAATTTTACCAGGGCTCTATGGAATTCCACCTAACAGCTGCTGCTGTAATCATAACGAGACTATCAATGGTGGCGTAGCTCACCCCGGCCCCGTGAGAAATCAAATCTGAGTAGAAGTTATATGTACCCCTACCTTCATTCCAGAAAGAATCAAAATCGGTGAAGAATTGAGCGAGAAGAAGCAATTTGTATGGAAACTGTTCTTTAGGGCTTAATTACTCCATATCTTCATTATTAATTGCAATTATACACATTTGGGTAGAAGCTATATGCAGCCCAGGCAGACCTACCTTCCTGGCAAAAAGAATAAAAATTGGTGAAGAATTGAGAGAGAAGAAGCGATTTTCATGAAATGTGGACGATGCTGGATGGACAACGGACGGACGACAGACAACACATGATGGCATAAGCTCATCGCTTGTCGGCTGAATGAGCTAACAATTGTCCTTTGCTCATCCCAGGACTCTTATTCACAATCTACTCATACTGAACATCCTTTCAATACATTTATTACTATTTTTTCTTTGTACTATACAACTATTGAAGAGTAACAACTTATAATCTCACTATCCAGCATCATCCAGAAGAAAATATGTTCCATTCTGAGTCTGGTTCTTCTCACAGTTTTTTTTTTCTCATGTCTCCTTTTCACTGTCACTTCTGGCTTGTTCATGAGAGATCTACATCTACATGTCAGAACCACATCTTCCTGAATTAGGAACAAAAAATTTGTAATACCCTTGATTTTGGGAAAAACTGTTGGATGACCCAAAATCTGGATACTAGTCTATTTGTGCATCCTCTGAGAATTTTTATAACAATGGTAGGCATATCAGATTTGGGAGTTGGGACTGAGTTTGGGCCTGTGGCAGCGTTTCTGTTATTTCTCCAAAGCATTGGCACTGTGCATGAACCTGTCTCCCTCTCTTGCTCTCCCTCTCTTGCACACATACTCTTCCACATGGGTTTATTCAAGCGTGCATGACTACAGCTTCAAATTACCATACACACCATTATCATTCGCTCACAGAAATAGTCAAAGCAAAGAGCAGAGCCAGTTATTATGGAGAGAAGGGATGCAATGTGGAGTTAGTAACATTTCTCCCAGTTGTGGTTCTGGTATAGTGTACAGCTTCCTAGAAATGAATCGAGAGTCAATACCTATTAGCCAGATGATTACTGTACAAGTGACCGGAGTTAAGGGCAGACAAGGCCTGAGGGCTAGCAGATAGCAGATGGAGGTTACATTGCAGGCTAAATTAAGTGAGAGGTCACAGCATTGCATTTTGTCTAGGCGCCTCTACCTCCCAACGCCACCTCTACCCCCATACCACCATCACCACCATGCCAAGGCTCCAAAAATCATCCTGAAATCCAATCTGCTTTGCACAGTTTGAATTTTAGCCAATAGACATGAAGTGAAATTCTCTGAGAGGAGCCATTGCTGTTGCTTTTGCATTTCACAAGTATTATTGATGGTTCTTCATCTTGTTATCGACTTGTTACCAGAGCCGTAATCCATCAGAAAAGCACAGCAGATCTCCCTGCAAAGTACTCGCTCCAGCAGCAATGTCGGAAGAAAACTGTAAATCCATATACAATGACTATTCTTGCTTTTTTGGGGTAGTTACATGAGGCTAAATATTGCCTACTTTAATTCTTTCAGAAATGTTACACCAACACATCACGGTCTGCTGCTCTGTTAATAACAGGACACGGAATCAGGTAAAGTGACATTAAGAAAGGAGAGAAGAAGAGAAATAAATGACACAAGGCATCACAAAGTGATTTTTCTCTCCCTTCTTGTCTGGCTCCTTCGTTGGCCCATGCGAATTCTTATAAAAATGACTAGCCATGCAGAGAGCAGAAGCAGCTGAACCCTAAGGCAAGTCTCAAGGGGACTCTAACACCTCTTCCTGTGGGAGGGAAAGAGTCATAATTAGGCTCGGGCACCAAACGGAGGGCAACGACGCTCACAGTAATAGATTCTGTCAGGAAAGCTCTCAGTGAGTCGCTCGCTTTCACGTTGACCCCGAGAGGGCCTTATGCAGATCAGCTGTCAGCATGGGGGTGTTTTGGCTCTTGCTATTGGAGCTAGAATAATCACACTCCTCCGTGTGTGTGTGTGTGTGCCGACTGTGAAGACGGACCATGTGGCAGGGAGCAAGCGGAAAGAACCAGAAGGTGCCAGGACATCATCTTTTATATATCTACACAAAATGTGTGTGTGTGTGTGTGTGGGGGGGGGGGTGGGTTAATTATAGATGAATTTGCATGTATGAATGTGGATGTCATGAGTCATGCATCAGCAAGTTCCACAACATGCATATTGTTTGTGCGTAAACATTCATTGGATGGATTTTCCATGTTGACTCAGTGCATGGTGCTTCTCTGTGCGATAAGTAATAATCAATCATCAACCTTTCTGGCTAATTCCAACTCACCAAAAACACTCTCTTTTTTTCTACTCTGTCGTTCTTTCTCCTCTTTTCTGGCTTGTTACAAGAGCACATTTGTATTCCTTAGCAGTGTCTTGTTTGCCAATACAGACACATGGCTTGTCACACCAAATTTAACAGATGTGCTGAGAGCTGCAGCGGCTCCACTCGACCTCTTTCAAACTAAAAAAAAAAAAATTACATTTATGTCGTTGGTTCCAAACATCACCATAAGATTAAGAATGAATTTAATTCAATGATTTCTTCCATGGAATGTTTTGAATGTTCATTTACTTATCTGTTCTTCCATTACCATCAGTCATCTATTTATCTTAATCTTTGATGGTCAGTTAATTTATCCATCCATCTTTCATTCCAACCACTCATGCACCTATATAAACTTTGCACCTATTCAACCTTTGATCTGACAGACCCTCCATCCATCCACCCATCCATCCACCAGTCCATGCATTATTCATGCTCCGATTGATCCATCCATCCATCCATCCATCCATCCAACATTTCATCCATCCATCCATTCATTCATCCAGTCACCAATTTATGAATTATTCATACTTTAATCTGGCAGACCGTCCCTCCAACAATTCATGCATCTACCTGCATTTTCATTCTCTGATATAACAGCCCAACCTTCCATCCCTCCATTTATCCACCCATCCATCTAATCACTCCATCAATCATAAATTCACCTGAAACTCATTGTCTTACATGACATGCTATCCATCCAGTCATTCACCCATCCATCAGTTCTCTTACCTGGCAGACCATCTATCCATCAATCTATCCTTAGACTGCACATATTGTCTAGATACCTGTTTATATTATCAGACATTTTTGGTATTTACATTACTGTGCAAAAGTCTTAGGCACATGTAAAGAAATGCTGTAGACCAAAAATGGCTTAAAAATAATGAAATATTTCAACATTTTAAAAAATACTATAAACAGCAGAAAGCCATAATAAATGAAACAAAGTCAATATTTGGCGTGAGACGACCCATCCATCCAGCCATCATCTGTAGCTGCTTATCCTGTGCAGGGTCACAGGCAAGCTGGAACCTATCCCAGCTGACTACGGGCGAAAGGCGGGGTACACCCTGGACAAGTCACCAGGTCATCAC
>JAODOK010000012.1:64303410-64314913 GCA_027576575.1 Netuma bilineata
CCTGCAGCAGAACTTGAAAAATGTGACAAATAATATCTTGAAACTTGGTATATAGTTGGTATATAGGGCGGAGGATAGAGATCACTCTGTCTTCTTGCTCCATATTTTGTTTTTTGTATTTTTTGGGGTTTTGTTTGAGTAGAGTTTTTATTTTGTCCTTGATTGGTTCAGCAACACGCTCCGCCATTTTGTTTTTCTCTACTCACGGTAGAGTAGCCAATCAGAGCACGCAATTGCTCATATCCAGTGAATGTGGATAGAATATATCCTGAATTATTTTGGCCATTCTTTAATATATCCTAAAGATATATATATATATTTTTTTGTGTGTGTGTGTCTGATCAAATTTCTTTGTAATATCGTTGACCCATTATAAATGACAAAATTGGCCTTGGTGCCACAATATGCATTATAAAGTCTGAGATGGTACAACATGCCAGTATTTCTTCCCTTTCACTATACAGTGGGTTGTGCTAATGCTTGTCAAAGCTTGCATAGGCTTCACCAATCACAAGGCTGATGTCACTTGTCCCTCTTACACAGCATTCTCAAAGCTATTTCTACACGCTTGGACAATCTTGAGTCTGAGCAAGTCAACCTAACAAGCTAAAGCAATCCTTGCAGGTGAACACTCAGCTGGAAAACCTAGCCTACTTCAGAATTTGACTTATAGGGTTGAACAATCCCAGTTCATCATGTTTGCTGTTGTACTATGTGGCGTAGCAGGACTGCAGTCAGAGGGCTTGTTTTAGCGTATATAACACTCCTGTTTGGTATCATCCAGAATATTACAGCATTTCACACCACATTCCTTGGTACCACACACATGGTTGTGAACTTCTTTTAGGTTATATTTGTTTCTTTGAACCCACTCATTATATGGTCTGTATTACAAACAAGCCGTTATTATTCTCACGTAAGTGCCAAAGTGAATATTCGGTTTGTAGCAATGATGTCGAGGAGTGTGCAATATTCATTTCAAATATTTGGCAGGAGCCAACTTTAAGAAATATGTTGCTGCTTTAAATGGTCTTACTTATTAATGTATGAGACTGTATAGCTGAGATTAGTGGAAAATGGCCATGGTGGTTGAATTTAGTGATGCTGACTGGAGAGAAAACGTCCAATAAAGCTGAGTGTCATTCAGATCCACAATACATTGATCTGTTTATTCCTGTTTTAGAATATTATTGACTTATGCAACCTGCATTAATGCAGTCATACTGGAAAAAGGCTTTACCCAAATCTGACTGTCAGAATAGTACTGCATTGTGGGTAATAGCGGCAACAAGTTTGAGTACAGATAGGCCACTCCTTAAAAATATGAATTAGGCAGTGCAAAGTTCTTAACATGTTGACTAGAATGTAAATCCCACCTCTCCAGTATAAAGAGCCAATCACCTAGTCGGTGAACAAAAACACCAACCTGGCCCGTCAGATTCTCACACTGCAGCAAGCAATGAGGAATTAAATCTAGCACTTGATTTTTTTAACGTTAAGTTGCATGAAAGTGAATTAACATTGTGTTTGTGTCTCCGGCTGTCACAGGTAATGCCATAGAGAACATGGGGAGCGCCAATCCTCGGCCTGTGGAGGGTACACTGCTCCCTCCCCCTCGACCTTCCCCTCATGTTGAACACATCGAGCTAAACTTGTTTGAAGACCTCAACTCGGTGGGTACTACTCAACAAACTATAAAACTACACTACTGAACACACTACTCAACGAACTATAAAACTATACTGCTGACCACAGTACTCAACGAAGTATAAAACTACACTACTGAAGACACTACTCAACAAACTATAAAACTACACAACTGAACACACTACTTAACACACTATAAAACTAGACTACTGAACACACGATTCAACGAACTATAAAACTACACTACTGAACACACTACTCAACGAACTATAAAACTAGACTACTGAACACACTACTCAACAAACTATAAAACTACACTACTGAAGACACTACTCAAAGAACTATAAAACTACACTGCTGAACACAGTACTCAATGACCTATAAAACTACACTACTAAACACACTACTCAATGACCTATAAAACTATGCTACTGAACACACTACTCAACGAACTATAAAACTATACTACTGAACACAGTACTGAAAGAACTATAAAACTGCACTACTGAACACAGTACTGAACGAACTATAAAACTGCACTACTAAACGAACTATAAAACTACACTACTGAACACACTACTCAACGACCTATGAAACTACACTACTGAACACACTACTGAAAGAACTATAAAACTGCACTACTGAACACACTACTGAACGAACTATAAAACTGCACTACTGAACACACTACTTAACGACCTATAAAACTACACTACTGAACACACTACTCAACGACCTATAAAACTGCGCTACTGAACACACTACTGAAAGAACTATAAAACTGCACTACTAAACACATGATTGAACAAACTATAAAACTGCACTACTGAACACACTACTCAATGACCTATAAAACTATACTACTGAACACACCACTCAACAAACTATAAAACTACATGACTGAAGACACTACTGAACGAACTATAAAACTGCACTACTGAACACACGACTGAAAGAACTATAAAACTGCACTACTAAACACATGACTGAACGAACTATAAAACTACACTCCTGAACACACTACTGAAAGAACTATAAAACTGTACTACTGAACACACCACTCAACGAACTATAAAACTACACGACTGAAGACACTACTCAACGAACTATAAAACTACACTGCTGAACACAGTACTCAATGACCTATAAAACTACACTGCTGAACACAGTACTCAATGACCTATAAAACTATGCTACTGAACACACCACTCAACGAACTATAAAACTATACTACTGAACATGCTACTCAACCAACTATAAAACTGCACTACTGAACACAGTACTGAACGAAATATAAAACTGCACTACTGAACACAGTACTGAACGAACTATAAAACTGCACTACTGAACACACTACTCAATGATCTATAAAACTATACTACTGAACACTGAAAGAACTATAAAACTGCACTACTGAACACACTACTGAACGAACTATGAAACTACACTCCTGAACACACTACTGAAAGAACTATAAAACTACACTACTGAAGACACTACTCAACGATCTATAAAACTACACTACTGAACACACTACTCAATGAACTATAAAACTATACTACTGAACACAGTACTGAATGAACTGTAAAACTGCACTACTGAACACACTACTGAACAAACTATAAAACTTCACTACTGAACACACTACTGAAAGAAGTATAAAACTGCACCACTGAACACACTACTCGAACTATAAAACTACACTACTGAACACACTACTCGAACTATAAAACTACACTACTGAACACACTGCTGAACGAACTATAAAACTGCACTACTGAACACACCACTGAATGACCTATAAAACTACACTACTGAACACACTACTCAACGACCTATAAAACTACACTACTGAACACACTACTGAACGAACTATAAAACTGCACGACTGAACACACCACTGAATGACCTATAAAACTACACTACTGAACACACCACTCAATGACCTATAAAACTACACTACTGAACACACTACTGAACGAACTATAAAACTACACTCCTGAACACACTACTCAACGACCTATGAAACTGCAGTACTGAACACACCACTCAACGACCTATAAAACTATACTACTGAACACACTACTCAACGACCTATAAAACTATATTACTGAACACACTACTGAACAAACTATAAAGCTACACTACTGTACACACTACTGAATGAACTATAAAACTGCACTACTGAACACTACTCAATGACCTATAAAACTATACTACTGAACACTACTGAATGAACGATAAAACTACGCTACTGAACGAACTATAAAACTGCACTACCGAACACACTACTCAACGACCTATAAAACTATACTACTGAACACACTACTGAACAAACTATAAAACTGCACTACTGAACAAACTACTCAACAACCTATAAAACTACACTACTGAACACACTGCTCAACGACCTATAAAACTACACTACTGAACACACTACTCAACAATCTATAAAACTACACTACTGAACAAACTACTCAACCAGCTATAAACCTACAGTACTGAACACACCACTGAATGAACTATAAAACTATATTACTGAACACACTACTCAACAAACTATACAACTACACTACTGAACACACTACTCAACGACCTATAAAACTACACTACTGAACACACTGCTCAACGACCTATAAAACTACACTACTGAACAAACTACTCAACGAGTTATAAAACTACAGTACTGAACACACTACTCAACGACCCATAAAACTACACTACTGAACACACTACTCAACGACCTATAAAACTACACTACTGAACACAGTACTCAACGACCTATTAAACTACACTACTGAACACACCACTGAACGACCTATAAAACTACACTACTGAACACATTACTCAACGACCTATAAAACTACGCTACTGATCACACTACTCAATGACCTATAAAACTACGCTACTGAACACACTACTCAACGACCTATAAAACTACACTACTGAACACACTACTCAATGACCTATAAAACTACACTACTGAACACACTACTGAACGACCTATAAAAATACGCTACTGAACACACTACTCAACGACCTATAAAACTACGCTACTGAACACAGTACTCAACGACCTATAAAACTACGCTACTGAACACACTACTCAACGACCTATAAAACTACGCTACTGAACACACTACTCAACGACCTATAAAACTATGCTACTGAACACACTACTCAACGACCTATAAAACTACACTACTGAACACACCACTGAACGAACTATAAAACTATATTACTGAACACACTACTCAACAAACTATACAACTACACTACTGAACACACTACTCAACGAACTATAAAATTTTATACTGAATACACTAATGAGCTATATAAAAAAAACTATACCACTCTACACGCTATAAAATTATTTACTGCACACAGTACTCAACAAACTATAAAATTATACTGCTGAACACAGTACACAAGGAACTATAAAACTACGACTGAACACACTACTCGACAAACTACTAAATTACACTACTGAACAAACAATGCTACTGTTCAAAGTACATAACATACTGAAAAACTAACTCTCAACACAGTACTGATTCCACTCCTCTATCGAACACACTACTTTTCAAATGATAAAACTGTACTATTTCGCACACTACTCAATTAACTATCAAACTATACGACTAACTCTACTACTAAATTTAATCCTTGTGCCCAATCCCCACGATACTGAAAAACTAACACACTGAACACACTACCCTACTGATTGTGTTATGTGTAGACGTTTGTGTACTAACGTCTTGGAAAATTGACCACAGAGCACACTCTGCACACATTACAACCTACTGAATAGTCAAGCCAATGTACATAAATTAACATTGTTAAACATTTGCGTGTGACTTTGTTCGCTGACACAAAAACACACAGCAGAGTGTGACTGTCAGCTTCCACGCAGAACCCAACTGTGGGCCAGCTCTTCTAAATGCAGTAATTTTGGCTTTGGAGCTGGGTGTTATACAGAACGCATGGCTGATCAGGAGCACAGCCAAGACAAAGTCACAGCCCAGTGCTCTGAAAACCTCCAACAGGAAGAGCTGTATGTGTGAAGCAGACCGCGTTAATTGAATATCCTATACAATGGAGGAAGCGACAAGAGCTGCTTCGTTATTACACAGTATAGCTTTAAGAGCATACTTCAATTAATGCAAACATGGATTGCAATGAAAGCTCCATCTTCACTACATAAATGTGAGCTTCATTAACTAGGCTATAATGATATCACTTCTTCAGATTCACAAATGTTCGCCTTCTGGGGCATTTTACTGGACAAGCAGGAGTGAAGAGTACCACATAGTCCAACTACAAAAACTTTTACAAACAACTCAGCTACACACATTACTACACATAACACAACTACACAAACTGTTACACATGATACAGTTACAAAAACTACTACACATAACACAATTACACAAATTACGACACATGATGCAACTACAGGAACTGTTACAAACAACACAACTACACACATTACTACACAACACAACTACACAAACTGTTACACATGATACAATTACAAAAACTACTACACGTAACACAATTACACAAATTACTACACATGATGCAACTACAAAAACTGTTACACAAAACACAACTACAAAAACTACTACACATAACACAACTACACAAATTACTACACAAACTGCTACACATGATACAAATACAAAATTTTTTTACAAAAACACAACTACAGAAACTACTACATATAACACAACTACACAAATTACTACACATAACACAACTACACAAATTACGACACAAACTGTTACACGTGATACAAATACAAATTTTTTTTTACAAAAACACAACTACAGAATCTACTACAAATAACTCCACAAACTACTACACATAACACAACTATACAAACTGCTACACATAACACAACGACACAAACTGCTACACATAACACAACTACACAAACTGCTACACATAACACAACTACACATACTACTACACATGATGCAACGACAAAAACTGTTACACAAAACGCAACTGCAAAAACTACTACACATAACACAACTACACAAATTGCTACACAAACTGTTACCTGTGATACAAATACAAAAAAATATTACAAACAAGACAACTACAGAAACTACTACACATAACACAACTACACAAACTGCTACAAATGATACAACTACACAAACTGTAGCACAAAACACAATTACAAAAACGACTACACCACACAACTACACAAATTATTACACATAACTACACAAACTGTTACATGTGATACAAATACAAAAATTATTACAAACAACACTACAGAAACTACTTCACAACAACTACACAAACTATTACACATAACACCACTACACAAACTGTTACACATGATACAATTAAAAAACTACTACACAACACAATTACTCAAATTACTACACATGATGCAACTACAAACATTGTTACACAAAACTACAAAAACTACTACACAACACAACTACACAAATTACTACACATAACACAACTACACAAACTGCTACACATAACACAACTACACAAACTGCTACACATAACACAACTACATAAATTACACAAACTGTTACACAAAACACAATTACAAAAACGACTACACAACACAACTACACAAATTATTACACATAACTACACAAACTGTTACACGTGATACAAATACAAAAATTATTACAAACAACACTACAGAAACTACTACACATAACAACCACAAATTACTACACAAATGTCTGCACATAATACAACTACAAAACTACTACACATAACGCAACTACACAAATTACTACACAAACTACTACACATAATACAACTACAAAACTACTACACATAATATGACTACTGTACACAAACCGCTATACATAACACAACTTCAGAAATCACTATACAAACTGCTACTCATAACACAACTACACAAACTACTACACATAACACAACTACACACACCACTATACATAATGCACCTACAAGATCTGTGTTTTTAAGAGGCCCTCGCAGCATAAATAACACAATGTTGTCAGAGCCGCGATCAGTCTCAGATTAACAGGACGGTATTTTGAGCCTCAGGGAGAGAGAGAGTCAGATATAAGCTAGAAATATGTAACTAAAAGTAAATATCTTAAAATATGTACCATCCGGCGATGAGAATATTGCATGTTACTATCTGATTGGCTATCGGCTGATGTTTGGAAGCACTTCCTTACGCTGGTTTTTATTAGTTTGACGGGAAATCAAACTTTTGGGCACTGTGACATTAATGTGATTTTCTGGGCATGATGCATTCACTGGATCGAGCAAAAGTTTGTCCGGTTCACATCAGCCCAAGTTTTTCAATAAGTTAATGTATGAATCAGATAGTCACGGGTAAAAAAACGTTTTTCTGTGAAAATAGGCAGTTCTTCATCACGTTCAATAATAAAATCGCTCGACTCAGCTGTAGCGACTGTAGATGGTGATAAGCTTGTTAGACTAGCAGAATGGTTCCTGAAAGTTTTACATTTTTTTCAAGAACTTTCAATCTTTTTTTTTTTGGATCTGAGAAAGTTTTCAACATTTTTACTTTCATAACGTTATCTCAACATTTCTCACTATAGGACCATATGTTTCCATAACATTCCCAATGAGCACCTGACCAAAGACGTCCAGGGACATCTTGCATGAAGTCAAGAAACCTGATTTAAAGGAATGAAATTTTTGTCCGTCCTTGTATTTTTTTCTACTGAGTCTAATGTTTTGTCCGTACTAGAAATATTTTGTACATATTTCAGAATACTCACATTGAGTATACGTTCCAACCTAACTATGTTCTAACCCGTTGAACGCATTTCATTCTGATAACGTCCTCAGGTAGCTGAGGGAATCCGTTTTAACCTTATCTAAGTTTCATTTTTCAGCAGAGCTGTTGTTTATAATTGATGGTAATTGATAGAAAGCCCGAAAAACAAGACAGCGAGTCTGTCTGAGTGGAACGCATTTTTAGTCAGCACTGCGATCATCATACACAGGGCCTCACATTCAAACAGCCTACGCTGCCACGTCCAATTACCAAAACCTCCATCCTTCAAACTAATGACTCTTGTAAGAAATTAAATCAATATTGATCGGGTGCGCTCTTTGCTGTGTTCTCAGATTATATTGAGGCTTGGAAGAAGAGCCAACCAGCAACGTTTCATCAGTGCGACGAAAGCTTGATGGGAACGTTACTGGCTCAGAATCTCAATCTGTATCCATTTCAGTCGACTTTTTGCTCGTGTCTCAACCTAATGTTTTAATTCACAGACTGACTCGTGTGACTTGAGTGGCCAAACATCTGTCCATGGGCATGCCACAGCTTCTGGACCTGCATCTTTATTAGCATTTATTCAGGTTTTTTTTTTCCATTAACGTTAAATACACCATATAACACTGGTGCTCTTATTTAAATGAGACAAAGGCAGAACAAATATGGATGCCTTTGACTTTTAGTTAACTAGTTTATATTATTCTATCCACATTCACTGGATATGAGCAATCGGGTGCTCCGATTGGCGACTCTGCTACTAGGATATCAGCTCATATACCATGAGTAGAGAAAAACAAAATGGCAGAGCGTGTTGCTGAACCAATCAAGGACGAAATAAAAACAACTCGAAAACAAAACCCCCAAAATACAAAAAAAAGCTACAAAATATGGAATGAAAGTCTTTGATGGTAAGAACGTATCTTTTTTAAAAATTTTCAAGAATTATTATTATTATCGCATTTTTCACAAATTGCTCCTGTCATTTCGCCGGCTTGTTTACATTCTAAGCGGAAATGATTTTGTCAGACGTTTTGTGTAAAGGTTTTATTTATCGAATTTGCAAAAAATAAAAATGCTCTGTTTCTCAAAATCCAGTGAATGTGGATCGAATAAAAGTTATTCCAGTCAATCTCGTCGTACATGGCTTATATCTGCTCATGTACGACTCGATTTCGCGGAATGACTTCATTATAGTTTCCCTAATATGAGCTGGATTGTTAGAATTTGCTAGCTACTATCAACAGCTATAGAGGTAACATTAGTCTAGTTAACTTGCTTATTTAAGCACAATGCTGGATAGCTTGGCTAAAGTTTCTGAACGATTATACATATTACACTGTACAAACAAATACTATTTTTACGCTAATCGTTTTGTCAAATTGAGGAAATAAAAAGAAAATCTGGTGATGTCATCGGTCATCTAATCTACTCCTTGTCCTTGTTTGCTCAGGGACTCCTGTCATTCAGCAAAATGTAATGAATTGTAATGAAAAATTGTAATGAAATGTCGTAACTGAACAAGAATGTAGTGGGAACAAGGAAGGCATCAGCATGATGCAAAAGGACATTACTGATTTTAATAGGCCTACAAATGTTTAAGAAGCCAAGGCATGTCTGTTTTTGTTCCCTCAGATCCGAGATGTAGACGCTGTAAAAACTGCAGTGTTTAAAGGCACGCAGCTTTTCCACTGGACTTCGACAGGAAGCAGGGCAGAATTGGAATTCCACGGGGAATACCAGCAAATGAAGGGAACATTTAGAGCAGAGTATACTTATATAAAGCCTGAGGAGGCTAAACTGATCTAACCCTTTATCAGTTTATCCAGTTATGTGTTTAAAGGAATGCTCTATTTTGCAATAATAATAATAGGCTAGATAAAAGGCTATATACATGTTTTAACATGATGTCATTCATGCTAATGTTCTTTCATTATTTACAATCTTAACTTTTTTTTGATGAAGTAATGTCATCCTTAGAAATGAACTGGAAAATCTTGTTACTTCTAAGAAACTAAAGAAAGCTTTTGGTTTAATGATACAAGTTCACTGGACATTTATACTTTTCTTTTTCACGTTCATTAAAAAAAAGAAAAAGTGTAGATCTTACAGCAGTACTGTGTCCAAATGTATATTTGTCTCAATAAATATGTAGCTATAGATGTGCACAACACAGTCATTAAACAGGCTTGCTAAGTGCTTCAGCGAAGCATAAAAACAAAACAAAACTTGGGTTTGTTCTGGAATACAGCAAAAATTCAAAAACAGGTCAGTAAACAGCAACATTAAGTAAACAGCAATTAAAAAAATACTGAAGTATCATGAACATGTTGCAGCATGGTGGTACAAGTTTTTTCCACCAACATCAGAGATCTGTACTAAAATGTTGTACGACAAACATTAACGTCATGGCAAGCTGATCAAAGAAATAAGGGCGAGAGAACAGTCAGCTCCTGCATGTTCACATTCTGCCTTCTACATACAGTATGCAGACATAACAAATTCTTCTTCTTCTTCTTCTTCTTCTTCTTCTTCCCAGCCTTACAAGTTTAATTTCCTCTCTGGTCCTCTTTGCTTGTTGCTTTTGTCTTATCCTGCAGTAAGCAGCCTCACTTGCTTGGCTTAGGTGTCTGCTCCACCAGAAGAGCCTTCATATCCAACAGTGCTTCATCGAGGAACCGTGTGAATTTGGTGGCATTAGTTTCTTCGCAGCTGTTGAAGGCTGTTACAGCAAAGTTGACATGGTCGTCCATTGGGTTGTAGCAGACGCCATAACCGTCCGGCACCATTGGCCCAATACACATAAAACAGTCCGTCTTTGAGCCGACCTGAAAAAGGTTATGAGGGCATCGCTGTGACTTTCTCGTAAACATATACCATGATACATACAGTGGGGAAAATAAGTATTGAACGCGTCAACATTTTTCTCAGTAAATATATCTCTGATGGGGCTATTGACATGAAATTTTCACCACATGTCGGTAACAACCCAAGTAATTCACACATACAAAGAAATCAAAACATATTATATATATTCATAAATTAAGTGTAATAAAGTGGAATGACGGGGAATAAGTATGGAACACGCTT
>JAODOK010000012.1:67008477-67019236 GCA_027576575.1 Netuma bilineata
CCAGAGCATACTACAGCATCGGACATCGCCTTCGCTAATTTAAACACCTCTACAAAGTTACTCTTAGTAACCTCAGATTGACGAAGGCGTATATCATTAGCTCCTGCATGGATAACTGTCTTTGAGAACCTGTGCTTGCCTAGGACCCGAAGAGCACTCTGGCTCCCGGTATACACCTGACTAAAGCTGCTGGTGCCCCTAAAGGCTGAGCTAATTTCTAATAAACAAAGCTAGCCACAAGTTGGCCTAGTGATTAGTGTGTCCGCCTCTCAACTGGGAGATCATGAGTTCAGTCGGGTCATACCTAAGACCATCGTAAAAATGCTACCTTCTGGCAAGGCATGATGCAATACAGATGTCAGTAGGAAGTCAAACTCTTGTGGTTACCAGAGGACCAGCCCCCCCCACTGTAACCCTCGCTATGTGAGAGGCAGAGGGCTATAGAAATGGATATCAATGCTGTCTGATGTGCCTTAATGGCAGGGGAAGGACTTTGACTTTTTGATCTTGAATAAACAATGGTGGCAAGGTGGTGAAGTGCTTAGCATTGTCACCTCACAGCAAGAAGATTCTGGGTTTGAACCCCACAGTCTATGAGGGCCTTTCTGTGTGGAGTTTGCATGTTCTCCCTGTGTCTGTGTGGGTTTTCTCTGGGTGCTCTGGAGTCCAAAGACATGCAGATTAGGTAAAATGTCCAGCCAGTGGGGTTGCACAAGACAGTGCATGCTTAGTACCAGTCCCAAGTCTGGATAGATTGGGGAGGGTTGCATCAGGAAGGGCTGCATCAGGAAGGGCATCCAGTGTAAAACCTATGCCAAATCAAATGTGGAACAGAGCTGCTGTGGAGATGCCTAACAGGAGCAGGCAAAATAAACAAAGACTTGTCCATATGCAATAAGTCTAATAGCAAGCTAAGCTAAATAATAAGTAAGAACAGCTTGTGTAGTTTATGTATATGAAGAACATCAGGAATGCAGATGACAGATGGATCTAAAAGCAGCAGAGAGGTTTTATTAAGGCAAATAAATCCAAACTGTGATGCAAAGTTTGAGTCAAAAAAGCAGGCAATGGTCAGGCGATGCACAAACTGGATATAATGGACAGTGTTAAAGATTGTAAACCAAAATACAGAACAATAAAACAACCAGGAAGTCAACACAAGTATAAAGGCTTGGCAAAGTCATGCAAGGGAACACTGAGTGTTTACTTCGCAATTGTGTGTGAACAGAGAGAGAGTCCTTATATGCACAGCAGTGATTCGGTGAGACAGGGAACAGGTGTAATGATAATCAGTATTCCGGAGCTGGAGGGTGGTGCGGTGCAGGTTGGTCATTGTAGTCTGTGGCGGCCATGTTTGAAGGCCACTGTGAACTCTGGGAAGTGGAGTCTTGAGTATGAGCAGGTGCAGACGTGACAAAGGACAGCTACATTTTTTATTTATGTATTAGAGCAACACTGTTTTTCATTCTTTAAGAATAAAAGGCTCTTCATACTCTGTTAAGATAGCTGCTAGAGGATGAAGACTAACATTTTCAAATAAATAAACAAACATCAACAGAAAAACCCACTCAATTTGTACTCACACTGACTGGATACATGTTTGAGAACCATCTGACAGAGAAACAAACCTGGTCTTATCAGAGCAGTATTTATTTCCACTGTGTACCACAATTTTTATTGCAGGTTAATGCACTAATAACACATGCAAATACATTTACTGTCCCTAATGCATTAACTGGAACGTTCAATTAAGAAAAAGTGAGGTCTGGAGAGGTATTTTAAAAGAATAAAAGCTTGTTTAATGAAATGAGGAAGACTAATTCTACATGAACGTTCTGGCAGTGCTGATTTGCAATTTGTTTTCTTTGCTAGGTCCATTAATACTATCAGAGATGGACAAGACCCCACATTTATGTAACAAAGAAGACATTTCAGAAAAGGACAAACATGACCTGGTGCTGAAACTAGGGACTTGCTTAAAAGAACAATGTAGCAAGTATGGAGAATGAAGCTGTGTTCCAGACCAAAAAGTGATCCAGTCCTTGGCTAAACAGCAGGAGGAACATTGGCAGAGTGCCAATATTACTGACCAATAAGATCCATCATCCTCACCAGGATGACTCCCTGGAACGATGCCAAGGTGTAATTACAAAAGAATTTCCAAAACATTAAATGTGGAACATCGTGAAGGCCATCATCAACAAGTGGAGAAAATAAGGCACCACAGTAGCATTACTAATAACAGAATATTCCTACAATATTAGCAAAAGTAAAAGAAAGAAAACCTATCAGGGAGATCTGCAGCAACAACTGTAAAGACCAGTCACTCTGTATCTGTCAACAATTTCTCGTATTCTTCACATGTCTGGCCATTGGGGTAGGATGGCTAGACAGAAGCACTTTCTCAAGACAAAAAACATCCAAGCCCAACCAAATCACCCCAAACCATGTGGAAAATGTGTATGGTCTGATAACTTTTTTTGTACAACGTTATAAACAGTGTGGGGTGTAGGGTGTTCTGGATAGAGGTAGTACCTTTGATGTCTGGCATGCTGTGTTCTACCTTGTAGAATGGTGGGCACCATTGGTCCTCATTCATCTCCTAATCTCTCACATGTTGGCTCCAAGTGCCACACCCCGGTAAACCGCTTCAGCTGGCAGGCTAAACCACATGAGGAGGTGGTGTTAACATGACACCACTGGGCAAAAGACCTCCTAGATGCAGATCACCAGCCAGGGCGGAAGGGCTCCCAGACGAACCCAAACAGCCACATGTTCATGACCAAGGAGAGCCCCCTTGTTGGAGGATTTTGGCTGTGGTTAAGCCTGGAGAGGGATGGGCTCCACCAGGCTCAACTTGCCCTAGACACGCTTCATGAGGATGACAACCATTTCTAACCCCATACCGGATCGGTCGTCGCCCGGGTTATCAAGGGCCGCGCCTTATGCCACACATCAGAGCAGAGGTGGAAAGTATGCAACTGTAGTAGTCATGAATAAAATATTTCTTTAGTGAACTTCCTCAAATCTCTACTGTATTGTATATAGGTTAAGATGCTATGGTTATTGTTTCTGATGGGGCGGTAATTAGTGTAACACCTGAGAACTTCCCCACAGTCTGGGAAGTCTTGGAAGGGGTAAGGTGGTTTTATGATTCCTCCGTGAATAAAACTTGTTAATATTGTTTATTTTCTATATTATCTGTGAGTTTTGTTTATTTTCTTATGTGATAATATTCTGTGATACTTACGTTACGTTCCGATGTCGAATATACAAATTAGCGTAATTAAACCCGTGTAAAAGACGATTGTTTATCTAGCCACTAAGTGGGTGATAAGTGGGCGCTAACTGGTGCATTATGTTGTAGGAATACCACCATTTTGTCCCATCCAAGTGTGTGAATGCCCGCCCTGTCATCTGTGTTGCAGGTAACGTTATGTTTGCCTGTGCAAAGTTAATAAGACGTGTATTTCTTTTTCACTTGTTTCATTTACTGTAATACGAATGCCTTGATACTTTTATTTAACACAGTATAGGCCTACTATACTGGCTAGTTTAGTTCAGGTATATTGTCACACAGTCTGGGAAGTCTTGGAAGGGGAATACCACCATTTTGTCCCATCCAAGTGTGTGAATGCCCGCCCTGTCATCTGTGTTGCAGAAATAAATGCCATGGATTAAGACCCCGACTCCTCTGCTTTATTTCTACCCTCCACAAAGACTGTTAGTTTTATTATTAATGTAGCTGACCAGTTAAAGGCTGCTACATAAACTGGTGCCGTGACCTTTTAAGGATTCAACCGATCAGCCACAGCCAATCGCCTGGGTCCAGCTGCCTGCAGAGTGGTGGTATTGTGTGCATGGTGCAGAGACCAGTGGATCCTCGTCATCTTCGCCAACAAAGATTTCAGTTAATTGATGTTTATAGCATAAGTGCTTACTATTTAATTTACTTTTCACTTATTTTGCTAAAGAGGTGAATGGAGTAATTTCTTTTTTTTCATATGTGTAGTGTATATATTTAGTTATCAAGTTTATCAAGACTACTAGTATGGCTAGTGGTATTGAAAAAGACAGTTTTGAAACTCCAGTAGTTGGGAGAGGTAGGGGCAGAGGCTTTTATTTTCTCAAGGGGGATGAAGTTAAAAAGTTATCTTTCACAGACACATTGGGAGTGGGTGGTGCTATGGCTACACACCATGTAGGTTCTACATTTTTCCCACATACACCACATCCACATACTAGCTATGGAGAGGGGGATTTGCCAGTGAAGGTAGAGGTAGCAGTTACACCCACTGGAGGGCCCACATCCTCCATGCCCATTTTAGCTCCCAGTAGCAGTGATCCTACAGCTGAGCTCCGTGATTTAATTACTGAATTAGGGAATCGAATTGGAGATTCAATAGCCAGCCGGCTGTTCACCACAACTCAGCCCATCTCGCTGACATGTGACCCAGTCTCCCCAGTAGTAGCTAATCAACAAGAGGTCAGTTGTCGCACAAACACCACTCGGCTAGAACATCTTTCACACAACTGCGACGAAGTGAAAGCCGTGTTCGAGGGTCATGTTGAGTTGGGGCCGGATGGGCGAGCCATCTCTTGGCTTGTCCATGATGTGCAGCAACTGGCTTCTACTGGCCAGAGCCCCTTACCTGTGTTTTCTATCCAGGAGCTTCAAGGCAAACAGCAGCAAGACAATTCTCTTTCCAGAGTCCTCTTTTATGTCTTGCGTGGTAGGCGGCCATCGAGGAGGGAAAGGGCTAATGAATCGGACAGTGTCTTGAAAATGTTAAAGCAGTGGGACAAGCTCAAGATCCTCGATGGGTTACTTTACAGAATGAGCAAAGACTCATTGACTGGCAAGAAAAGGTACCAGTATGTGGTTGCTGCTTCTTTGGCTAGGCAAGCACTGCAGGGCATCCATGATGACGCAGGCCATCAGGGGCAGCACAGAACATTATATCTGGCAAGGCAGAAGTTCTTCTGGGCTGATATGGAATGGAATATCCGAGAATATGTGAAAACCTGCAAGCGATGTGTGGTCAGCAAGACTCCTGAACCAGAAGCTAGAGCTCCTCTTGAAAGCATTAGGACCACAAGTCCACTGGAACTGGTGTGTATTGATTTTTGGTCTGTGGAGGACTTGAATGGGAAAAGCATGGACGTGTTAGTGGTCACTGACCATTTTACTAAAATGGCCCATGCCTACACCTGCCATGACCAGTCTGCAAAACAAGGTCCACACCAGCTCTGGGACAAATATTTTTGTGTGTATGGGTTCCCTGAAAGAATTCACTTGGACCAGGGTGCCAATTTTGAAAGTGAACTGACCCGAGAATTGTTGCAAGTTGCTGGAGTTAAGAAGTCCAGAACCACGGCGTACCACCCCATGGGAAATGGGAATGTTGAATGGTTCAATAGGACTTTGGGCAGCATGATCAGAACCCTTCCTCCTAGAGTGAAGCAGAAATGGCCACAGATGTTACAGACCTTAGCGTTTGCATACAACTGCACATGAATCGACGGGTTATGCACCCTTCTATTTAATGTATGGCAGAGCACCACGTCTACCAGTCGATGTTATGTTTCAAAATGCTGAAAGGGACTGTGATATTGTGGACTATGATCAGTATGTTGCTAGGATGAGGCAAGATCTGAAGGAGGCTCTGTCAGCTGCTCAGGCCAATGCTGTCACAAGCCAAGAATGCCAAGCAGACTTGTACAATAGGAAAATGAAGGGACACGTCATTGCTGAAGGCGACCGGGTCTTGTTGGCGAACAAGGGTGAACGGGGATGCAGGAAGTTAGCAGACAGATGGGGGTCCACTCCATACGTCATCGTCTCCACCGACCCCAGGTGCCATACTTACTGTGTCAGGAACACGAGTAATGGTCAGGAGAGGATTGTTCACTGCAATTTACTCCTCTTGGCTAATTTTTTGCCAATTGAGATGGACAGTGATGCCCATGAGCCAATCCTGAGTGAGACGTGTGAGTCGGGGGATGAACAGGATGACTTACATTTGGACAATTCGCTTGCTGCTGGATCAGAGATTGACAAGATGGCCTGGACAGCCAATTGGGTAGCAGAGGCCTCTGCCACCAACCAGCTACCGGAGGCTTCATATGCACAGGGCGCAGACGTGGCCATGCAGTTGACCACGGGGTAGACTGGTGAGTCGAACAATGCTCTATCAGAACCCCGTGTATGTGCCAGTCAAAGTGCAGACCAGAGACCTGAGATTTCCGTGCAGCGTTCCAGTGTTGAAAGTTCCCCAAGTAGTAGAGTGGGTGTAGTGAAGACCCGGGTGGGAAGGATAGTTAAACCAGTGAATCGACTGATTCAGAACATGGCACAGCAATATGCTCAACACACAAACAGCTCAGTGTATAGTTTAGCTAGAGCATTGATGTCATGTGGTCTCACACACACACACACACACACAACAATGGTTAGTGAGTGACAACGTTTATTTTGTTTTACATCATTGTTTTCTCTCATTACATGTCAAGTCAAATGGCAGAATTCAGTCTGGTACGATATAGGCAGTGTATACGGCACTCCTGTAGCAAGTACACTGTGGGGGGTCTGCGCAGCCCTCTATGGTTGCTTTCCCTTTGAGTTGGGTGACATATATATGTTGCAGTATACTGTGGAGTATACTTTGTCCAGTAGTGTTTGCTCTTGTCCTTTAGTCTTTGACTTCTATTGATATTTTGGTGAAATTCAGGGGGGAGTATGTAGTAGTCATGAATAAAATATCTCTTTAGTGAACTTCCCCAAATCTGTACTGTATTGTATATAGCTTAAGATGCTGTGGTTATTGTTTCTGATGGGGCAGTAATTAGTGTAACACCCGAGAACTTCCCCACAGTCTGGGAAGTCTTGGAAGGGGTAAGGTGGTTTTATGACTCCTCCGTGAATAAAACTTGTTAATATTGTTTATTTTCTATATTATCTGCGAGTTTTGTTTATTTTCTTATGTGATAATATTCTGTGATACTTACATTACGTTCCGATGTCGAATATACAAATTAGCGTAATTAAACCCGTGTAAAAGACGATTGTTTATCTAGCCACTAAGTGGGTGATAAGTGGGCGCTAACTGGTGCATTATGTTGTAGGAATACCACCATTTTGTCCCATCCAAGTGTGTGAATGCCCGCCCTGTCATCTGTGTTGCAGGTAACGTTATGTTTGCCTGTGCAAAGTTAATAAGACGTGTATTTCTTTTTCACTTGTTTCATTTACTGTAATACGAATGCCTTGATACTTTTATTTAACACAGTATAGGCCTACTATACTGGCTAGTTTAGTTCAGGTATTTTGTCACACAGTCTGGGAAGTCTTGGAAGGGGAATACCACCATTTTGTCCCATCCAAGTGTGTGAATGCCTGCCCTGTCATCTGTGTTGCAGAAATAAATGCCATGGATTAAGACCCTGACTCCTCTGCTTTATCTCTACCCTCCACAAAGACTGTTAGTTTTATTATTAATGCAGCTGACCAGTTAAATGCTGCTACACGACTGGTGTACAAAGCAGCATGATTCATGCTAGGAACAACATCATTGGCACCTGGAACATTAGAACACTGAGAACAACAGGCAAAGTGGAAGAACTGGCACACAAGATGACCAGATACTGCTGGCACATCCTAGGGCTCTGTGAAGTAAGGTGGAAGAACATGGGAGAAACAATGACCCAGGACGGTAACAAACTATATTTTAGTGGAAGAGAGGACAAACATGAACAGGACATGGGGTTCCTTGTTCACAAGGACACTGAACACCGTCATGGGCTGTTGGCCAGTGTCTAGTCGACTTATCACCATCCATCTGAGAGCAACCCCTTTCAACATTACAATAGTACAAGCATATGCCCCTACATCAGACTACAATGATGAAGATATAAAGGAGTTTCATGACCAACTCCAAGAGGTCTTGAACCAAACTCCCAAGAAAGACATCCTCATTGTGCAAGGTGACTGGAATGCCAAGATAGGAGAGGACACCTACAAAGACTGGGAGGGTGTTTGTGGACCACACTGCAACAGAGACACAAATGAAAGAGGCTTGAGGCTCCTGGAATTTGCCAGCAACAACGATCTCCAGCTGGTGAATACACTTGGTCCACACAAAAAAATCCAGACGATGGACATGGCATAGCCCAAATGGAGAACACCACAATCAGATAGACTACATCATGGTGCAGAGACAGTTGCGATCCAGTGTGAACATTGCACAAACATGAAGCTTTCCAGGAGCTGACATTGGGAGTGATCATTATCTAGTGATGATGACATTCTGACTGTGTCTGAAGAAAGTTCACAAGCAGAGTAACACAAGGATCAAGTTTGACCTTGAGAAAGCTGAAGGATCCAGAAGTAGCAGAAGCTTTTCAAGCAATGATAGGAGGGAAGTTTGCACCACTCACTCTGATAGACCCAGATGACAGACACATTGATGGTTAGTTTCAACACAGCAGTGACAGAAACAGCGAGCAAAATTCTTGGCAAACATCAACCAGTCAAAAAACCATGGGTCACATCTGACATCCTACAGCTGTGCGACAAATGCAGAGAGTTGAAGAAAAAGAAGAACGAAACAGAAGAAGGAGCAGAGCAGTATAGGGCAGTCAACAAAGAAATCAAAAAGACCATGACAGAGGCAAAAGAAAAATGGATCAGTGAGCAATGCCAAGACATTGACGTGAACCTCAAGAGGAACAACAGCAAGAAAGCATATCAATTGGTGAAAGAACTGACAAGGACAAAACAGGGAAAAAGTTCTACAATACAAGACAAAGATGGAAAGTGCCTCACTGAAGACCAAGACATTCTGAAGAGATGGACAGAATACTGCTCTGACCTGTACAACCACAGAACCTTAGGAGATCCAGAAGTTCTAAATGTTCCCACAAATAAAGATACTGACAGTCACACCATCCTCTGAGAAGAAGTAGAAGCAGCAGTAAGATCGCTGAAAAAGGGGAAGTCAGCAGGGGTTGACAACATTCTGGCAGAGCTAGTTCAAGCCGGAGGGGATGCCATGATTAGCACCCTACTAAAAATCTGCAAGAAGATCTGGCAGACAGGAGAGTGGCCAACACCATGGACACAGTCACTCTTCAGCACCCTTCCCAAGAAAGGAAATTTATGACACTGTCAGAACTACTGCACGATAAGCCTCATATGCCACCCAAGCAAGGTCATGTTGAAGATCTTACTGAACAGACTGAAGCCACAAACAGAGATCATCATTGCTGAAGAACACATGGGTTTCAGAGCAGGGTGCAGCACAACAGAGCAGATCTTCAACCTCAGAATACTCTGTGAGCAGTACCTTCAACATCAGCAAGACCTCTACCATGTCTTCATTGATTTCAAGAAGGCATTTGACAGGGTGTGGCATGCAGCTTTGTGGGTGACCATGAAGTTGTACAACATCAATGCAAACCTGATCAAAGTCATTGAACAGCTGTACAACAAAGCCACCAGTGCAGTGTACTATAACAGCAGCATTAGAGAATGGTTTCAAACAACAGTTGGAGTAAGGCAGGGTTGTCTACTCTCTCCCACTCTTTTCAACATCTTCCTTGAGAAAATCATGGCTGACGCACTGGAACATCATGAGGGATCAGTCAGCATTGGTGGCAGAACAATCACAAACCTTCGCTTCGCAGATGACATTGACGGACTAGCAGGATCAGAAAAAGAGCTCGCGAGCATAGTAGAATGCCTGGATAAGGCCTCCACTGCCTATGGCATGGAAATCAGTGCAGAGAAGACTAAACTGATAATCAACAACACCAATGGCATCAGCACTGATATCAGGGTCAATGGCCAGAAGTTGGAAACAGTTCAAAGCTTCAAGTAATTGGGAGCCATTTTATCAGACCAGGGATCCAAGCCAGAAGTAGTATGCAGGATTGCACAGACAATAACAGCACTGTTAAACTGAACACCATCGAGAAAGATAGAAATATCTCGTTCAGCTCCAAGATCAGACTGATGCGCTCCCTTGTCATCTCCATATTCCTGTATGCCTGTGAGTCATGAACCCTGACTGCAGATCTGGAGAGAAGGATACAGACAACGGAGATGAGATGCTTCCGGAAACTCCTTGGCATCTCCTACAAAGACCACATAACTAACAAAGACATATGCAGCAGAATCCAGCAAGCCGTTGGGCCCCATGAAGATCTCCTGACCATTGTGAAAAAGCAAAAATTGAAATGGTATGAGCATGTCACAAAATCAAAAGGGCTTGCAAAGACAATCCTGCAAGGCATTGTCCAAGGAGGAAGAAAAAAAGAGGCAGACAAAGAAAGAGATGGGAGGACAACATCACAGAATGGACAGGCCTAAAACTCAGCAGCACCCTGAGAAAGGCAGAACAGAGAGAGGAATAGAGGGAACTGGTTGCCAGGTCTTCAGTGGTGCCCCAATGGTCATCCAGACTACGGGATAGATGAGAAGATGAGATGATAAACAGTGTTGTAGTCAAGTCACTAAACCTCAAGTCCGAGTCCAGTCTCAAGTCCCCAGTGTTCAAGTCCGAGTCAAGTCCAAGTCATTAAAGAAAACTGAGTTGAGGCCACTATTGATCCGAGTTGAGTCCAAGAACAAGACTCCAACCACACCATTTGACAGTGGCTGTTGCTGCCATTATGTGAAAGCATCTTTACTACTGTGTTGGACTAATGTTACTGCTTGACTGCCCCATTTTAGTTAATAGGCTACAGATAAAAAGCTTGT
>JAODOK010000012.1:67350713-67362047 GCA_027576575.1 Netuma bilineata
CTCTCTCTCTCTCTCTCTCTCTCTCACACACACACACACACACACACACACACACACACACACACACACACACACGTATAGCTTTTATACACCTTTCACACTGAAATACTGCAAGCATTTTAACTTTTGTTTTGGAGTCCTGCCTGATTTATGTTAAAATGTTTTGGAAAATGTTTGCAGCTTGTTTGTTTGTGTGTGTGGGTGTGTGGGTGTGCATGTGTCTGCACAGTCACATGGCACTTGACTCTGAAACCCTACTGTGTGCATTATTTCCCTCGCACAAGTGCGTGAAGGAAACAGAAAGATAACTGTGTCCATGGAAGAAAAAGCAAGATCTCAAATGATGCAGCAATACCTTCGCTGTACCTTCATCTCTCTTAAATCATACATGAAGCCCTAAGAGATGTGTATATGCATCTTGCATACAATGATAAAAACATGGTCTTATATTAGTGACTATTCCCTGAAGGACTTGATTTAGAAATTAATGATATTCTGACTATTTAGGAATAAATCATGCAATCTTTCCTTTAATTCAGACCCTGTGACTGTGCAGATAGTTTTGAAAATGTAACACGAGTGCTTGCTGCGCACATGGCCAGAGCTTTGTAGTTTCTATGGCAACGCCTGAATCATCTTCTCTGAGTGAGTCAGAAAAAGACCTTGTCACCTGTGTGTATGTGTATATGCATGTTTGTGTGTTTGGACAGCCGCAATACCACAATAGTCCAGAACAGATCTCCAGACCTGTGACTGATCTGTAAGTCCATATGACTGCAAGTGAAGTATGTAGAAATGTTGGTGGTGAGGGGGTTACGGTACATGTATGAGACACATGGAGATAATCAGACTCAAGATGCATAAGTGCCACTCAAACCAGGAGCAGATTTGCATAAATTATCTTCTAGCATCCGCATCTGTACAGCTCCACTTTCTGTCCGTGTTTTTTTTTTCTGTCATTCTGCCTGTACTTGAACAAATCATCTGCAGATGAAACATCTAATTGCAGTCTGCCTTTCAGTAATGAGGGAGGGAGGAGGAGAGGGAGGGAGGGAGGAGAAGGAGGAGAGGGAGGGTGGGAGGGAGAGAGAATGGGAAAGATAGAGACTTTTAGGGCTCTCAATCTTGCTTTTAATGGCTTCCGGTGTGCGAGATTCAATAGATGGCGAGAGCCGGATGGAAGTGGGAGACAGAGCCATTAGAAGTGATGGAGCAATCAGATGGCACAGAAAGACGACTAAATCATCACATAGTTCTCACTGCATGATGTTTACACTGCTACACATTTAATATATAGAAGGGAAAAGGTAAGTAGAAAGGAGGAAATTGTGGCGATGAGGAAAATATTCAGCTGAATTCTGAACTCAACTGTTGATTGGGTCACACCAACAACACCATTTTCCCACCGAAGGGAAATCATGTAAAAAGTATGTGCTGCATTGTCCTTCTTTCATTCCTCCACCAATACTTCTTTCCTCACTTAGTTCTGCTTCAATGCATCCTTTCTTCTGCTCTGCTCTGGGCTTTATGTCAGCAAAACTCACAAAAGTAGGAGTGACAAAACTTCCAGCTACTTCAGAGAAGCCTTGTGAGAGAGCCCCCCACCCCCACCCCCATATCTCATGCTTTACTCCTCCTACTTTTGCAAGGGGCGTGAGGGATGGTTGGGGCAAGAAGATGGTTGACCCTCAAAGATTAGACTGAGCATTTCTGGAGACAACATGACAACTGGAACAAAGAGGTCACTGAGAAGGTTCCATGACACCTCAACCATTTTTCCTTATTAGTTGTTATTTCCAGGTAACCATGGAAACAAATCTCACATTTAGACATGTTATGTTTTTCCAATGCTGTTTTCATCTCAACTAGAAAGAGATCTGTTGGCCATGCTTTGACTGCATAGTCAGCTTTGCAACTTTTGGTGCTTGTGCAAGTTGCAAGTCCAAGACTGACTCCCTGCTGTCATGTTGTCGTTTTATTTTGGAGTCGAGAGTGAGGCTTCCTGCTGGTTTTCTCAAAACTGCATAAAACTCAGCGTATCCAGGCGACGCCAGTCTGACATGGACATAAGCAGAATGTTGGTGCACGTCAGTTTGACGCAAGCAGTCAGACCATGTGTTGGTGTGTAGGCAGTAGTGCGAAATTGAAAGAAAACAAGGGAAAGGTAGCACAAGAAAAGCATGCTGTGAAGGCACTGTAATTAGAGTCACATTATAATTGCTGTCTGTTTTTAGTCATGGTGATTTGAATAAGGCCATGAAGGAATGTGTGCCTGTGTGAACACATGCTAATGTTAATCATGAGCCTGTGATTTCCCAGCAGGTTCTGTCGTTATTGAGCAACTAATTATATTTCTGAAAATCCCAATAATATCAAGACCTCCAGTCATAAGTCCTACTTGATGCTGTTTGTCTGAAAGTCAGCTTGATCTTTCTCATCCCCTAATGTTGGTTTTGTTGCTTGTGTTTGTGTGCTTTTGTGCAGATCTGCTACAGACAGATATGGCCCCCTTATTCTAGAGAAGTTTTTAACCCTCCATCCAAACTACCTTAGTGCACAAAAAGAAACAACCAACAAAAAGAAACCCAGAAGATCAAACATCGATTAAGAAACTCCCTCATACAAACAGTAAAGTGAAAGAGACAGCTACAGAGGTCTAGCTCAACTCAGTGCACCAATCCGTCCATCCTCTACAAGGCAGAAGATGGAGTGGAAACCCTTCTTGTTCACTGGCCTCTCTCTGGCCTTGTGTGTGTTTCTCAACCTGACTCTCGCCACCCCATCTGGACCTGCTTCGGCCACCTGTGCTACACTTGAGCAAAGCCGCTTTTTTGGTGTCTTCTCATCCAAAACGGCACTTCCTGCATCCCCATGCTCATGGACCCTGCAGAATCCTGACCCTCGTCGCTACACTGTCTACATGAAGATCACCAAGCCAACCGAATTTTGCACACCACGCCAGATCAAGACCTTCCAGTTTGACTCATTCCTGGAGACTTCACGAACCTACCTGGGCATGGAAAGCTTTGATGAGGTAGTGCACCTGTGTGATGCTACATCTTCAGTGGCCTACCTTGAGTCCAGCAAGCAATTCCTGCAGGTCAGGAAGGTGGTGCCTCGCATTGGGACGGAGCTCATGGTGGAAGAAGATGGAAATGATGATGAGGGCAGACAGTTCAGTGCCGAGTTCCTGGTTGTGGGGAAGAGGAACCCAAGTGTACCTGCCTGTGAAATGCTCTGCAAGTGGCTTGAGGATTGTCTGGCAACCAGTTCCCAAGGCAACCCTTGTGGAATCATGGCCACGCCATGCCAGTGCTGGGAGCCACCCAAGAGGAGGACAGGCGGGTGCTACAGGGGTGGAGTCTACACAGAGAAATGCACAGCCTCTATTAGAGACAACATCAGGGATGCTGAGATCATGAGTAAGTGTCAGAGTGTATGAGTGCTCTAATGTTTGCTTGTATGTTTGCTTGTTCTCTATAACTCTGTAAAAAAGACATGAAAGAGACAGAACATTGATTCCAAGAAGATAGATATGGGTTTGCAATATTGCCACCTGCTGGAAAAAGCAACAAATTACATGCAGACACACTTTTGCTTGCCAATTTTGATTTTAAACACTAATGTTACCACCTTTTTCAAACTGAGAGATCTTTCTTGCAGAACCCTCTGTGCTCAGAGGTCATAAACAGCACATTTAGAGGCAGTGTGTAAAATAAAGCCAGTATTTTTCACCCTCCAAACATCTCACCAGGCTTAAAAACCTGCTATTGAAGTGGTGGTGAGAGTCATTTAGCCCTGATGTGGAGCCAAGCAGGTGTGTGTGAGATTGGGGAAAATTGAGGCGTTAGTGATATGAGGCAAAGAGGTGATGTTCACACAATGCCTCCACCACTAGGGAGGGGAAGGCAATCGATGCGTCGCACTTGTGGTTGCCTTAGTAACCCGCCGGTCTCCAGCGATACGGCACACATGCAACGCTGCAGGTGCTCAAACCCTTTTCATACTGCTTTCTCATGCTGCGCTCTGGCATTTTGTACTCAAAGCCTTCTATTTTGCAATCGGCATCCAGAGAAAAGTTTAACTTTAACTGTAATGTCAGTGCTGTTTAGATTTATTGACTCCTCAGCTGAATTCATGATGCATTTTGTTTTCAAGGGCAAATGCCAGACCAGATGATGAAATCTTGTACCCACTGAGAAAAACTGAATGACTAAAAAACTGAAAAACAGCAGTGTGGCAGGTTGCAGTTCAATAATGTAATCCACCAGGTGGCAGTCTTGTTAGTCATTTTAAACCTGAGCCTGCAGAACACAATGCCCTGCACATTTTAGACTTTTCTCTACTCTAACATACCTCATGTAGCTAATTAACAACACTTCCTGAGTTGAAGAGGGTGTATTAAAGCAGGGAAACCATTAAGATGTGCAGAACCAGGACTGAAACCCTGTGCCTTCATTAGTAAGTTTCTTCTTAATGATCTGTTCACCAACTTTCTAAAGAGTGAAAATATGGCTTGTCTAATTGCAGAGGGTTGGTCTGGATGGGCCCGCTGGTCCGAGTGCAGCAATGAGTGTGGAGGCGGTGTCCAGGTGCGCAGCAGAGCATGTCAACCTGAAGATGGCATCTGTGAGGGTGTGGTTGAGGAAGCCAGAGCTTGTAATCCCCAACCCTGCATTGGTAAGAATGACTGTTCATTATAAATATAAATTGTAAATGGAAAATGGAGTGATCTCTAATGAAGGTTAAATATCTACCTGAGCAGGTAAAGTACGCCAGCGTAGCCAGGCTCTGCGTTCCATCATCGGCCTGAGGAGAGACAACGGAGAGGAGATAACAGTTTCTCAAGCTGGTAACCAGAGTTAACTTCTATTATCTTACATCTTTTGAAGGTTGCATCTTCTGTTCAGAACATTGTCTTAATGAACCTCTCGGTTATAGATGGAGTTCAGGATCAGTGGTCCTCATGGAGCTCCTGTTCTGTTACCTGTGGTGAGGGCTGGCAGAGTCGCACACGCAACTGCATGTCATCCGGAAACAGCGTTATGTGTATTGGCCCTTTGAGAGAGAACAGACCCTGCAACAACTCTGTGGCCTGCCCAGGTACACACACAGACAGATATTCACATGCACACACTAATAATGTACACTAATTAAATGTAGTACACTAGTAATGAGTACCTTTGGTTCTAATATAATGTGTGTATAGTGTTAAGATCACGGTTTCTCCCATAATTAAGTGAATGGAGCCTGGGACGAGTGGGCACCATGGAGTCTGTGTTCATCTACATGTGGTCGTGGTTACCGTGACCGTGTCCGTACCTGCAAACCACCCAATAATGGAGGAGAACCATGCACTGGGCCCAGAAAACAGACCAAATTCTGCAACATTGCCGTCTGCCCTGGTAAGTGTCATTGACAGTTTCAACACCAGATGGCGATGTCGTCCACAGTCTGTTCATGCGCTGCAGCATAAAATGGAAGGCCACTCAGTTTTTTCTTTCTTTTTACTTTGCTAGAACATGGCTTCAATGGTTTTGCTCTTTTTTTTTAGCCATGAAACCAGTATTAAGGTATTACAAAAATAGTTCACTTGAGTGGTAACTGATCATAAGGTGAGGGTAATTAAAAATATACCTAATGAGGTGGTGCTTGGGGAACCATTGTTCTCTTGGGATTCCTAATTAACCGTGTGTATGTTAAGCAACACATTGGCTTATGTCTCACACACACACACACACACCAGTTTGTCTAACTATCCTTGTGAGGACCTGTTTTTGTAAAAAAGTAATTTTCCTTGTGAGGACCAAACAAATTGGCACACGAGCTCAAAACTGTCAGATATATTTTTCTTGTGAGGACATTTGGTTGGTCCCCACAAGGAAAACTACTCTTTTACACAAATAGGTCCTTTAAACAAACTTGTGGGGACCAAACAAATGGGTACACAAGTTCAAAACTGTCAGATATATATATATATTGGTCCCCACCAAGATACAAAAGCATGCTGTACACACTCTTTACATGGCTCTAAATGCTTTTCACAAAACCACCAGCAAAAAAACAATATTATTTAATTCAGAAATGCCCTTCTATCTGCAACTACTCGGTGAAAATAAAATGGAAAACAGATTTTGACATTGATTATTCTTGTCACTTCTCTGTAGTTGATGGTTCCTGGAATGAATGGTCTGCCTGGAGTCCCTGCTCTGCCTCCTGCTCCAATGGAACCATGCAGCGCATGCGAGATTGTAACGGTCCATCATATGGAGGCTCGGAGTGCCGTGGAGACTGCCGTGAAACCAAAAACTGCTTCCTCAGAGACTGCCCAGGTATGTCCACACCTTGTAGAAGTGGATGTTTTTGGGAAATCCTAGTGAGATAGTGACTAATGAACAGGAGTAACAGATTCAAAAGTTAGACTGTGTTTTGACTTCAAAGTGGATGGGCGATGGCTCTCCTGGAGCTCTTGGAGCAGCTGCAGTAAGACATGTGGAGGAGGCAGCCAGCAGAGGCAGAGGGTGTGTGAGGGACCATTCTTTGGTGGAGAACCCTGCATCGGAGACAAATCTGACATTCGGCACTGCAATGAGAAGAGATGCCCAGGTAAAAAAAAAAACCAACCAAATAAAAAAAAAAACAAGCAAAACAATAAAGATATATTTATACTCATACTACAAAGTAGTTCTGTTTTGTTTTATAATAATACTGCAAAACTAAACTGGTCTGAACATTGTACCATACAGAACCCCATGAGATCTGTGGTGAGGAAAGCTATGGAAATGCAGTGTGGAAGAGAACTCCAGCTGGTGACACCGTTGCTGTTCCATGCCCCTCTGATGCAACAGGTACTGAACAGAACATTGTGACACCACCCAAAAATATCTGTTTCAAAGGGGACCTGCTTGTAATGGTCTTCCTTGACCTTTCATATGTCCCATAAGGATCATTAGAACACAATGATCTGCTCTTTTCCAGGCCTTGTCCTTCGCCGATGCACCCTGGATGCTATTGGTTTGGCCTTGTGGGGAAACCCTAGCTACATCAAATGTGTCTCCAGAGAATACCAAGATATCCAGGCACTGGTAAGACTCCAAATATTTATTGCTATAGAATTAAAAGTTAAACTATTTTCAAAATGCCTGATAGTACTGCTTGTTTATAGTAACTATCATGTCTGATTCTATCCTCAGACCCGTGAGCAGTACTCCAAGGCCCAGACAGGAGTGCAGGTAGATGGTGTGTCTGAAATGCTCTACAGGCTGAGGATGATCTCAAATGATGCAACAAAGTACAGCGGGGACTTGCTGGCGGTCATGGAAATGCTGAGGAATACTTCAGAGGTTTTCAGAAGTGCTGGTTACAGTGTCATTGATGTAGAGGTAAAGACCACTTCAGATAACGAGCGGTTGTCTTTAGAAGTATCAAGAACATTGCTTAATTTGATGCCAAATGAGAATTGTTGTTTCTCTTTAATTAGAATTATGTCCAGACAATCAGCAATTTGCTGAAGGAGGAACACCATGGCAAATGGCAAGAAGCACAGCTGGTGAGTGTGTGTCTGTGTCTTCCCTGACAGATTCAGCATTCTCATGATTACTCAGAGACCATTTGGCAATGTACTGCAAGTGAATATAGAATCTGACTGAGTCATTAGCAGAATAACCCTGTGGTGTAGGCTCTAGAAGGTGTTGCACGTGAATTCGATTCACAGCTCTCCCTCTTTGGCAGTCAGAACCATTTGTCAACATTAAGAAGCCATTTTGGATGAGTTGTACCTATGATAGGAGGCTGATTCACTTGCTTCACATGCTGGTGTCCCATCTGGAGTACCTGTCCAACAAATAAAGGCGCTTCCAGACTCTTAGGGTTGTCAGTTACAATACATTAATGGCATTTAGCAGACATTCTTATCCAGAGCAGCATTTGGGGGTTAGGTACCTTACTCAAGGGCACTTCAGCTATTCCAGGGAATCAAACTGGCAGCCTTTTGGTCCCAAAGCTGCTTCCCTAACCATTAAGCTACAGCTTCCCCAAGATGAGGCCAGATCAGAATGGTAAGGTTAATTAACCCATTCTTGCTGATCCAGGGAATTGAACCACCAATCTTTTGGTCCCAAAGCAGCTTCCCCAACCATTAGGCCATGGCTTTCCCCTGAGTTACAGGTCCCCCTAAATTACAGGTCTGATGGAGAACCAACTCGACCTGCTTCTGACACTTAGACAAGATCTACAAGATCGTTAACCCTGTCCTGGTCTCTATGTTCAGCTTGCATGAGACATGTTTGCATTATGTTTCAACTATATATCAAGAGAACCTGCATTGTTCTCTTATGATTCCCTTATCCAGGCTTGCCAACATCATATTGTTAGGAACCATGCTACCATTCGTCAGCAAGGTCTGAAGCTGACAATATATAGACTTTTTCAAACTTGTTTCATCTCATTGTTGTCTAGTCTCTTTTGAAATGATTTGTACTTCCAGTGAAATTTTAATGCACTCAACTGGCACAGGGAGCTTAAGAGAAAAAGAATTATTCCACCTACACAGCAATCTGTGTGTTGTCATGGCAGCTCATGAGGGAACAGGAGCTGTACAGGCCACGAAATGAAGGACACCTCACGCCTACACACATGCGCACATATGCGTCAGAGAGACGTACAAATTCCCTCACACCCACAAATGAATCAGCTACGGCACCGTTTATGGAACTGTGGAAGTATGCATGTTGCTGAGTTCTATACATGGTTAGCATTGTTGAAAGGTGCTTTATCTTTTCCAGAAAAAAAAAAGATATTTGCAGATCTTGTATGGTGCTGAGAAAATGACGTGCATATGAATCATCTTTGTTTCCTTCTCATAGATGGGGGTGAACATTAGGGAGCTGTTCAGCTTGTTCGAAGACTTCGTTGACATCATTGGCAAACAGATGAGAGATTTCCAAGATATTTATGAGATGACTGAGAACTTTGGTGAGTTAGCAGGGTGGTTTTGTGACTTTCATGTGTTTTACAAAGGACCTCAATTTCTGCTAATATCCTTGTTGTGTCTTGACATGGACCCAAATTTGAGTCATTAGTCTGTATCCGTGACTCTTTCCTACTGGTTGTACCGGCAGTGCTGAGCATTCAGAAGCATCCCAAAACCATGACTTCAGATGTGACCTTCCCCATGAAGGGATGGAGAGGCATGATGGAGTGGGTCCGCAATTTGGATGAGAAAATTGTAGTGTCACGCAATGCCCTCAGTCTGGAAGTGCCAGGTACATACATACACTCTCTTATCAGCAAATTCATGAATATATATATGTTAGAGGTCAGAACTGGAGATCAGGTGGAATTTTTCAACCTAGGTTAGAATTTTTAACCCAGTTCATAATTTGCTACTTGTATTAGAAACACTTACTATATCTAGGGTGAGGGTTAGGATTAGGATTTGGGAACACTTTGTATTTCTAACTACTTGATGGCTTACTAAGACTGGACTCTTTAATAAATTCAAAATATATATCACTTTTTCCATTGTAATTGTTGCCGGAGTAGTGGTTAAGGATCAAAAGGTTCTAAATTTGAATCCCAATGAAGTATGAAAAAAGGTGTATTTTTTTTTAATGCTAATTAGGTAGATAGGAATAGACAGACAAGAGGAAATACAAGGTAGGTGTCAATGGAGAGGAAGTAGATGGAAGAAAGAGAGATAAAAGAAGTGATGGAAAATCCCTTTTAAGAATCTTAGATAATCCAAAATTTTACCTAGGTTGGAAATTATGAACCAAGTTAAAAATTTTAACCCAGGCCCAAAAAAATCACCCAGGTTGAAATTTTTTGATCTGTAACATTTATATATATATATTTGTTTCTTTTTTACATACATATTTATATAAAATTGCCAAAATTTCTAATGATGCATTTTTGTGCAGATGCTGAAGAGAGCACAGGCTTCATAACTGGCATTGTTCTCTACAGAAATCTGGGCCCTATCCTGTCAGTGCAGAAGTATGCCATCTCGCGCACGCACACACACACACATATATATAGTGTCACATATATATATATGACACTATCTTTGTCCTCTGAGAGGTACAAGAGAACAAACTCTCATATCATGCCTAACAGAGTTATCTCTCTCCTCAGCAACAGCACCTTGCTGAACTCGAAAGTTGTCATGGTAACAGTGAAGCCTAACCCTGGTTTCCTGTCTACCCCAGTTGAAATCGAGTTCCCTCACTTGCACAATGTGAGTAACATCATCAAAGTCAATCAATCAACTCTTGTGTATCTCTAGAAAATGTTCTAGACATACCTAAACACCCAAACTCATCTTGCTGTCTTTGCAGGACACCGTCAATGAGACATGCATTGCCTGGGACGAGAGTGAAACGTAAGTGTTAATTATGTAGCTTGCAGTGTTTATGCGTGGGTGCGTGTCTATGAATGAGTGCGTGTCTGCTCTGAATTTAACAGGCCAGCTGGCCATCATGCTTTCACAGCAGCAAAGGGCATTCACACTCGTCTGCCCCCAGTGCCATGTGTGCAAGTTCCATGCATACACACATTTTAGGAGTTCCACAGCATTTGGAATCCAAAAAAGCCCGGAACCCTGTTTATCAAACTGGATATGAATGAATGAATTAATTTGTAAATCATTTGCAGGAGCATTCACACAAGAATTTTGGAGTTTATGAAAATCTTGTTCATTCAGGATAACGGTTATATCTGACAAGAAGCTCCTTAGTTTGTGTAAATTTATGTATATTCTCAGATTGTCATCTGAACCTTATTTGATTGGCTTTAAATCATACAACTGGCATGAATTACTGCAATTTTATATACAGATCATGTAGACATGTTAAAATCCTTTAGACAAAGGATGTTCAACTGGGATAAAGGTAATGGCACAGTAGAAAAGGTTTAGTGCCTATTTGTCTTTGAGTTAGTATTACTTGAAGATGTAGCACACAGTGCCTTTAGGAGGCACTCTTTCACCATTTAATCATCACTTTATCATTTTTCACTTGTGAACTTTTGTCTTTTCTGGGCATCCATAAATGTAAATTAGCTGTGCCTTGAATCTGTTTGTTAAACCATCTATCAATATACAAACAAGCATGAAGAAAACCAAAAGTTTTGTATATCTGGCAGGAATTTAGGGTTTTTTGTGTTTGTGTGCAAAAAAATATTCAAACACAACTTTACTACAACAACTACTACTAATAATGGTTTAATATCTGAGTTTCCACAAATATGGCTCTTCCACCCATCCATTATCCGTAGCCGCTTATCCTGTTCTACAGGGTCGCAGGCAAGCTGGAGCCTATCCCAGCTGACTATGGG
>JAODOK010000012.1:67629513-67645746 GCA_027576575.1 Netuma bilineata
TTGTCAAAACTCTGCAGGTGCTGAGTTGGAGGTTGTGATACGACACAATTATATTCTGTAACACGTCTCTCTCTCTCTCTCTCTCTCTCTCTCTCACACACACACACACACACACACTTGTCAAAACTCTGCAGGTGACAGAGTTAAAAGTCGCTTATTATGCATGAGGACAGAGGAGAATGTGTGCTATGACATTTTGAGTAAAAGTGCATGGTGACATGTAAGCGGTGAGACACATCTACCAGGTTGACATTCAGATCACTTGGATTCAGATACCTTTTTGCAAAACTGCATAAATGTACAGTCAAAAAAAATCTACAATGAAACGAAGTAAGGATTTCAACATTTTTTTATTTTATTTTTAATGTATTAAAAATATTTTAATATACTTCCAGTGCATATGGAAAGTTTTCAGCCCCTTTCTGCTGACTGCTGGGATGACCAGTGGCAGGGGAAGTATGAGCCCAGATGATGAGTTTCCCTCTGAGGTCAGGTGGGACATGCAGAAGCCCAGGAAGACAGTTCTCAGGAGGGTTTGATGGCTGTGACTGTTTGATTTCCTTGTCAATGTCCCATGTGATGGCTTGTACAAAACATTCAGGTGGTATCATGGGAGTCAGTTCAGAGGTGGGGGTAAAGAATTATGAACTCTGGAGAGGGCATCAGCTTTGGTGTTTCTGGAGCCGGGGTGATTGGATATTGTGAACTGAAAGTGGGTGAAGAACAGGGCCCATCTGGCTTGCTGTGGGTTCAGACATTTCGTGGTCTTTAAGTGTTCTAGGTTCTTGTGGTCATTCAGAATCGTGAACGGGTGTGTGGTGCCATCCAGCCAATGCCTCCACTCTTCCAAGGCCAGTTTGATAGCTAAGAGCTCTTGGTTGCCAATGTTGTAGTTCCTCTCTGTGGATGTAAGCTTCTTAGAGAAGAAAGCGACCTGGTGCAGCTTTGGTCTCTCCCCAAATCGCTGCGAGAGCACCCCAACTACTCTCATTTCAGATGCATCAACATCTACAATGAAGGGCTTGGCGGGATCTGGATGCTGTAGAATGTGAGTGGAGGGGAAGGCTGTCTTGAGCTGGTTAAAAGCTTCTTCAGCTAAAGGGTTTCACTGGAGATGATGTGGTCCATTCTTTAGCAGCGAGGTAAGAGGAGTGCTGAAACCCTGAATGAAGCGCCGGTAGAAGATGGCAAAGCCCAAAAAGCATTGCAACTCCTTTACTGATGTGGGAGTGGGCCATGATGTGATGGCTGAAACCTTCGCCTGGTCCATGCTTACCCCCTCAGAACTGATGTTGTACCCTAGGAATGAGATCTGGTTGACATGAAATTCGCATTTCTTTGTTTTGAAATAGAGATGATTCTGAAGCAGGCGGGAGAGCACAGACCTGACATGCTCATGGTGACTGACTTCATCTGGTGAGTAGATTAGAATATCATCTATGTAGGCTATCACAAATTTCCCCAGCATGTCCCTTAAGATGTCATTGATTAGTCACTGTAAGATGCTTGGGACTGAAGAAAGGCCATAAGGCATGACCAGGTATTCAAAATGGCAGGCGGTGGTTCTAAAAGCCATCTTCCATTCGTCATCCTCCTGAATTCAGACAAGGTTATAAGCACTGCGAAGGTCTAGTTTGGAGAAGATTTTGGCTGAGCATAGCTATTTCAAGGCTGAAGTCACCAGCAGGAGCAGATAAGGATACTTTACTGTGATTTAATTCGGGCCCTGTTAATCAATGTAGGGCTGGAGACCTCCTCCCTTTTTTCCACAAAGAAGAAGCCTGCTGAAGCTGGTGAGGTAGATGGTCTGATGTAACCTTGTTTCAGGGCCTCCTGTACATATTCTTCCATGGCGACTTGCTCTGTTAGGGACAATGGATAAATACGATTACAAGGAGGGGTAGTACCTGGGAGGAAGTCAATCCCACAGTCCTAGGGACAGTGAGGAGGTAAGCTACATGTGTTTCCCCCTGCTGAAAACTTCCTTAAGGTCAAGATAACAGGCAGGAACATTATCTAGAGAATCTGGCTGAAGGCTTTCCACAAAAGTGGACAAAATGGCTAGCTGAGGAAGCTAAAGACAATTTTGAAAACAGGCCAGTGACCATTGCAGAATGTCCTTTCTTTGCCAGGAGATTAAGGGGTCATGAAGTTGAAGCCATGGGTATCCTAGGATAATGTAGTGATGAGCAGTTTGGGCGATGAACAGATAAATGTGCTCAGAATGAAAGGCCCCCACCTGAATTTGGAATGGAGTTGTATGGGTAGAAATCAGTCTGTCACCAATGGGACCCTCATTGATGGCCTTTCGCTTGAGAGGTCTTTGCAGGGTGTCTGTGGACAGGTTGAATTTCTGGACAATCAAGCAGTTGATGAAATTTCCTTCTGCCCCCGAGTCTATAAATGCAGAGAGGACATGGGTCAAGTCTGGCAGCTTCAATATCACTGGTACTTTAAAAGATTGTGTTTTATAGCTGATTAGAGAACTCACCAGGCTAGGTGGGCTGGTAACTTGATGGGCTGGAACGCTTCATGGAGGACAGATAGGACATTTGGTAATCAGACAGCTGGACTCTCCACAGTAGAAGCAAATGCCCTCTCATTGTCTTCTCTCTCTCTCTCTGATCGCTGCAGCCATGCATGAGAGAAATTCCATGGGAGTTGGTATACTTGTAGAAGGAGAGGGAGTGGTTGATGGGAGCAATGAGGGTCGGTTTGTGATGAGGTGGTCCAGACAAATAGCTAAGTTGATGAGAGAGTCTCGGGACAGATATTCTTCATGGCAAGCCAATTCCCTCAGCACTTCTGGACACAACCCTTGGAAAAATGTGGCCTTTAATGCAGGTTTATTCCAACAGCTGCCAGCAGCCAATGTGCGGAAGTCCAGGGCGTACTCCGTGACTCTTCTATTCCCCTGTTTTATTGTCAGGAGACTCTCCCAACCTCTATTCCCTCAGGTTCATGATCAAACACTCACTTGAAAAATTCGAAGAAATGGTTGTTGGAAGTGATGTGTTCACCATCGTGCTCCCACACCACACTAGCCCACTGTAAAGCTTTGCCCATGAGTAGAGTGAGAAATTTCACAATCTTCTGTTCATTGGTAATGCCAGAGAGCAAGGAGAAGTAGAGCAAGCACTGGAGAAGGAATCCCTTGCCATTAGATACTTCACCCGAGAACTTTTCCAGAAGCGGAATGAGCTGAGCTGAGCTGCGCCAGCGGGAGATATGGGGTGTGTTAGGAGGGCCTGCGACACTACAGCAGCGAGCTATGCCATCCTGGTGTTAAGGTCGCTGAGCATCTGCTGATGTTCATCTAACAAATGCCCCTGAGCGTTGAGTGCAGTCTGCTTAGACTACTCTACTGCATCCATCGGTGGCAAAGTATCCTGTCAGAATGCAGGCAGTTACAGATGCAAGTGCAGGGGAGAATGCGGACATTGCAAACTGCGATCTGAGCCAAAATGAATAGCAGGAATCATAGTCAGGGATGGGTGGAGGTCAGTCAAACAGGAAACATCACAATGTAGGGAAAACAGTAAGACAAAGTCAAGACTAAACATAAACACTGGTCAAACACAGGGAATCAGGCAGAAGTCAAATGGCTCAGTAAAGTTAGGCATGGAACACGAAAGATACTTCGCACTGGCAGTCTGTGAGAGCTGAGTATACAGTATATAGGCAAGGTGATTACTGATGAATGGGAGACAGGTGATGTAATTTGAAATCAGGTGATAGAAGGCACTGTGACTCGGGGATTGTAGTCCGGAGCAGCCATGTTTGGAGGCTGCTCTGAACTCATGTTTTTAGCTCTGTTACTGACAATGAAAAAATTGAAAGGGTCTGGAAACCTTCTGTATGCACTGTATCTACTTCATATATACACACAATGTTATTTGACTTTGTTCAAACAAAGAGTATTCATAAGCATCGACAAAGATGTTGAAAAAAATGGATAGGGAAAAAATATCTGGACACCACAAATTACCAACATTAGTACTTTATTGCCATGTAAGGCATAGTTATTTTGGCTTTATGTGTAACTTGTTGACACGTCAATCTTTTCCCCAGATTCACTTTCTTAGTTGGTGAGATGAAATTCTCCTCTAATATGCCCCAGTATATCACTCCATGCATAATTTTGTCAATGATGTAAAACACTCCAGTACTATTTGCAAAGAAACAGCCTCATATCATGATGTTCCCATTTTAGTACTTCACTGAAGGTATAGTGTTTTTGGGATCATATGCACAACCCTTCTTTCTCAAAACATGGTCCACTGAATTATTGCCCAAAAGAGTTCAATTTTTGATTTGTCTGACCATGTTCCAAAATAATTCTGATTTTTCTAAATGCATTTTGATGTGAATCTCTCTGTTTATTTATTTTTTTAGCAGAGGGGTTTATAAATGGAAACACTTGTGGTGCACTTCATTTAAGTAATATCACACAAGCAAGAGTGCTCTTATACTGAATTACAGCTTGGCTGTGACTCGGCCAGACTCACAAAGCTGCCAGTATTTACAGCTGTGCTGATATTCAGGATGACAGCACAACTGCAAGTATGATATTACTTTTATAAACAAGACATTAATAAGGAGTAACTGACATTTCAGACACAATGCATAAAGTACTAACACCATTTAAACAAAAGTTGGGATATTTTCCAAAATGCAATAAAAACAAAAGTCTGTGATTTGTTCCTTCACATGAACCTTTATTTAACTGACAAAAAGTACAAAGAAAACATTTTCAGTCATTTTAATTATAAAGTTAATTTTTTTTTGTACATATAGAGGCAGTTAGAATTTTATGACTAAATCTCACTCACATACACACACACACACACACACACACGCACAAAAAAAAAAAGAGCCAGAGGCATTATTACCATTGTGTTACATCACCTTTCCTTTAAATAACACTTTTTAATTGCATTGGAACAGAGGATACAATTTGTTGTAGTTTTGCAATTGGAATTTTTGTCCATTTTTGCTTGATACAAGACTTCAGCTGCTCAACAGGCCATTGTCACCACTGTCTGATTCTCCTCTTCATGATGTGCCATACATTCTCAAAGGGAGACAGATCTGGACTGGCAGCAGGCCAGTCAAGCACACACACTCTATGAAGCCATGCTGTTGTAGCCCATGCAGAATGAGGCCTGGCATTGTCCTGCTCAAATGAGCATGGGCTTCCTGGGAAGAGACATTGCATTGATGAATATGTCTCTCTAAAATCCCAATATATGCCCCAATATATCAATGGCACCTTCATACACGTTCAACTCATCCATGCTGTGGGCACTAATGCACCTCCATACCATCACAGATGCTGGTTTTTGCACTTTTCTCTGATAACAAACTGGATGGTCATATTCACCTTTGGCATTGAGAACTCTGTGTCCAGTGTTCCTGAACACAAGCTGAAATGTGGACTCATCTGACTACAGCACATGTTTCCACTGTCTTACAGTTCATCTGAAATGAGTTCAGGCACAGAGAAATTGGTGGTGGAATTAATAAATTGTAGAATTAATGAATGACTTCCTCCTTACGTAATACAGATTCAGGTTGCATTTCTGGATGCAGCAGCAGACTGTGTGATGTGACAATGGTTTTCCAAACTACTCCTGAGCCCATGTGGCTATATTTGTTACATTAGTATGACAGTTTCTCAGGCAGTGCCAACTGAGGGTTCAAAGGTCATGCACATTCAATAGTGGTTACTGGCCTTGCATTTCACATACTCGGGTGTCTCCGAATTCCCTGAGTCTTTCCACAATATTATTTACTGTAGATTTTGAAAGACCTAAAATCTTGCATTCTGAAAGTTCTTTTTGAATTGACGAACAATTCTCTCATGAATTTTGCCACAAAGGAGTGAGCCACAACCCATTCTTGCTTGCAAAGACTGAGCCTTTGGTGCATGCTTCTTTTGTTACCAGTTAACCTGCTTATTGTGGAATCTTCCAAAATGGTGTTACCTGAATATCCTATACACTTTTCAACTCCTGCAACTGAACATGAGTGCTATTCTGTTGTAATCGTCATGCCTTATTTTTCCAGTTATTCATTGCAATGACTTACTGTTATTTACTGTTACTGAGCAACAAAGCCAGATTTCTTTCAACGAAAATAAATTAAGTTATGAGAAAAGTTAAGAAGCTAAACTGCCCCTAAACCTTAAAATATAAAACAAACATATGGTTTCATTCATCATGCAAACATTACTAATTTGCAAGTGTGAAACCATGTAGTCCATGGTGTGTAATTTTTATAAAGATTTTTTTGTTTGTTTTTTGAAATGATGCAAATCCTTTTCAGTGACAGAAATCAGAAGAGAAAATAATCAACCTTAGCAGTTCAAAAGCTGGTTTACTCAAGAAACACAGACTTTTACATGAACAGCTCTGAGTCCCAGAATAGATCAACACTTTCAGCAGATGTTCATGGTTCAGTCAAACTCACTCAAGCACAACACACAGCACTGCACTTGAACTGAGGTGGTGGACTCTGTGTTATATCAGCAATGACTGGTGTGTTAATGGCTGAGCAGTTGCTACCCATTACCCACCACAGCTAGAGTTTTTAGTTGTGAAATACTGGCCATTTTATCAACCACGGGAATTCACTGTTATTATGGTAATAGTCGTTGATATCCCTCCCAATGCTAATACTACTGCTAATGCTAACAAAGTGCTGCATGAGCTCCACGATGCTATCAGTGAGCAACAAATGGCCCAGTCCAGTGGCTTTTTTGTTGTTACTGGGCATTTCAACCATGCCAACCTGAAAACTGTAGCACCAGAGTTTTACCAGCATGTCAACTTTGCCATAAGGGGAGAGAACATGGTGGACTTATTTTACACCAACATCTGTGACTCACACAAGGCTATCCCCTACCCCTACCTGACACTCAGAACACCTTTGTTTCCTGCTTCTCCAAGCATACAGGCGACTGCTGAAACACTCTGGGCCAGCCCAAAGGACCATCAGAGTCTGTCCTGAAGGAGCCACTTCAGCCCTATCAGACTGCTTTGAGAACATGGATTGGAACATTCTCAGGGAAGCTGCCACCTATGACCAGCACATCTGCCTGGAAGAACACACAGACTCTGACTACGTACATAGAGCAGTGCATAGAGGATGTCACAGTTGAAAAGACCATAAACACATGTGCCAACCAGATGCCATGGCTGATGGCTGAGGTCCAGGCCCTGCTCAGAGCAAGAGATGCTGCCTTCAATTTGAGAGATGAAGGGCTTCTCAGGTCCCCAGGGGCTCAGCTTTCCAAAGCCAACAGGAAAGCAAAATGTCAGTATCTGCAGAAGAATAACAACCACTTCTGTTATAATAAGGATCACAAATGGATGTGGCAGGACATCCAGGCCCTAACAGACTATAAAATCGCATCACATAACAACAGTGACACTCACCTCCCTGACATATTAAAAGATTTCTACATTTGAAGCTCTGAACAACACATCGGCATGCAAGTCCCAGTGAGCTTCAAAGAGACCACCATCATCCCAGTGCTGAAGAAGTCAACAGTGAGGTGTCTCAATGATTACCACCCGATAGCACTGATTCCCATAATGAAGAAGTGCTTTGAGTTTGTGGTCATGAGACACATTCACTGCACTCTCCCCACCTCATTGGACCCCCTGCAATTTGCATATTGCCCCATTGCTCCACTGATGACTCTGTCTCCTACACCCTGCACTCTGTTCCGTCACACCTGGGCACAAAGGACACATGTTAGAATGCTTTTCATCAACTTCAGCTCAGAATTTTATACAATCATCCCCCAGCAGCTGGTGAAGAAACTCTGTGCTGGGCCTTGATACCTCACTCTGCAACTGAATTCCAGATATCAGGACAGAGAGACCACAGTCAGTGCATATTGCCAGCAGAACATCATGCATCATCACATTCAGTACAGGTGCCCCCCATGGGTGCATGCTCAGAGGATCATAACATGTTCCAGGCACACTGTGTATGCAGAGCATCTGCCATTGTGAAGGACCCCCCTCACCCCTTCCACAGACTGTTGGACACTCTGCCATTAGGCAGGAGGTTCCAAAGCATCAGGAGTTGCACTGTGAGGTTCTGCAACAGGTTCTTCTCTCAAGCTGTCAGAGCCCTGAACACCCTGGGGCCACTTAACACCTCGCTCCCAGAACAACCCGACTCCCCCATCCCACACACACAATAGACAATATGAATGAATGAACCCTTTATTGTCACTAGTCACAAGTACCAGCGAAATTGACACATTTCATGACTTTCATTCATTCATTCAATAGACAATAGATGTCCCACGTGTGTGTGAACCTTTCCTCTCAAAAGGACAATGGATGTTCACTACACAATCTGCACATTGTCACTTTAGACTGTGCACTGGCACTTTATTTTCTATCTTATCACACCTACCTCCACAGTTCTGCTGCTGTTGACCTTATGTTACACTGTATTTTGTCTGCACTGTTTTTGCAATTCATTTTATGTTATGTTGTGTCATGTTATGTTAGGTTGTGGTATGTTTTGCTCGGTTGTGTTATGTTGTCTTTTGTCATCTTGTGTGTTACCGGTATGTGATGTTTGCACAACTCTTTACCAGTTCTTGCACTATTTAGTTTTGGCTGTATTATCTTGAATATTTGCTGTTTGCACAGTCTATGCACTGTGGTCCATAAGAAAACATCATTTTACTCTTCTGTATACTATGCATATGGAAGAATAACAATAAATTTGAGTTGCAAACCAGGATTCAAACCCTGCAGGGATGATCTCCCTGTCACATTTTATAAATAAAACCGATTATCATTTGGAATCAAATATGTATTTCAGTTCAGTAGGAGTCATATACATGTAGCCCTGTGGGATTTATTTGTTTTGACTATGTGCATATGTTTGTTTGTTTATTTTTATTAACGTGCATGCAATTCATGTATGCTGTTCATATGTTGAATGTTTTAATAACACATTTTAAAATATATATGCTAAAAATATGTTAAAAATGTATAAAAAGACTTGGTAAAAATGCAATAAGTTAAAAATGTTTACACTCAACCGGAAGTTAAAAAGAGGAGCCAATCAGGTGTTAGAGAGGAAAGGACAGGTCAAGGGAGGAGGAAGGAGAGAGAGGGGAGAAAAACGACATGAGACAGAGAAGGTGGCAAGAGAAAAAAGGTTTATGTTAAAGAGAGAGAGAAAGTGTAACTTTGGCTGCACGCCGGGTTATGTAACAACAAAGGTTAAGAGACACAGAAAGTGACTCTTAAGAGTTATTGCTGAAATTGTTAGTTTTGAGGACTTGTGGAGACTGGCTAAGACTCTACAATGCACGTTGTTGGCCAGTCAGCCAGCTGAAGCATCTTTAGACAGTAGCCAGCACAGTTACTGCTCTGTCCTTGCTGCATGAACTGCTAACAGAGCCTAAGAGGAAAAAAAACACCATTGCCATCATCATCCTCATCTTCCACAGCACGGACATCGCCTTCCAAACCCACGGACACTGCTTCCATAGGGGAAATTTGACCAGGCCGGAACCTAAGAACTCTCTAACATATGTTTGGATATTTATTGTATTTCATTTCCTTTAATGTACTTTTATTTTCTGTACATTTCAGTGCAACTGTACATTTTAAGTTAACATTATACTTGCCGGCTAATAATTTAGTTTTTTTTTTTTTCCAATAGCTTGTTTAAGCAGGGAAATATTTGAATGTCAACGGACGTTGAACTGAAAAGTGTACCGCTATTGTTTCATGAGTGTGTATTTTGTTTTATGCATGTGTGCTTTTGTATTTACACTGAAACTCTTGTATATAAGTAAATAGTTCCTATTTTTGTACTTCTGTTGAATTGTGAATCTTTTAGACTTAACGTCAAATAACCTGGGGAGCACACCCCATATTACTGCCAGGCAAGCAAGGGGGCGCTACACAAATTGGAGGCACTGCTGGGATCTGGGATCTTTTTGTTGAAACGCAGCCTATCACTAACACATTTTTAGTTTGCTGTGGATACTCAGTTAAGGCTCAAAGCACAGCTTCAGACAGAGATGATTAAGTGGTGCAGCGGTGAAGGCATTAATGCTAACCATGCCATATTGGTGGTTGGTGTGGATGAAGAATGTGCTGTGGGTCAAATAGAAGAGGTCGTTCATATAGTGCGCTGTTGGGGATGTGTTAAAGTTAGGGGTAGGATTTTCAATCGTGAAGTGGGTGGCTTCATTGTTCTCTGTGAATGTAAAGAAGAGATTGATCTACGGGTGGTTCCTCCTAAAGTGAGGCTTCCAGACAGTGATGCAGTGTGGGGAATAGTGATAGCCGACCAAACTCCTTCTGCTTCAGATAATTTTTCTGACAAGTTTAAAGAGTTTTTGATGGCTGAAGGTAAGACAGTAGCTGATTAGCAAAATCTTTGCAGTCTTCAGCGAGGTTCTGAGGAGACTGTTTTACATACACTGATCAATGCAATGGGTCAAGCTAACAAAAGTCAGACTGAAAGTCATGGTTATCACCATCTTAGGATCTTCTCAGGTATCATTCCCACCCCAGCTGGGGAGGAGTCATTGGAATATTGGCTAGAGCAGGCAACATTAATGGTTCAGGAGAGTGAATTATCTGAGGAAGAGAAGAGACACAGAATATTAAAGTGTTTAAGGGGTCCTGCTTTAGAGGTCATGAAGTTGTTGCACCTCAGCATGTCTAGTGCTGGCCCTGAAGAGTGTTTGGATGCACTGGATAGTACATTTGGATCTGCAGAGTCTGTCGAAGACCTGTATTTTTCTTTCCATCTCATACAGCAGAAGGCTGGTGAGAAATTACCTGACTATGTTTGAAGGCTTGAACCCTTTCTGACTAAAGTAGTTAAGAAGGGTGGGATTTCAGCGGAGGACAAAGATAGAGTAAGAGTTGAGCAGCTACTTCGTGGAGCAGTTGGCTCAGAGCTGATGTTGCAATTAAGATTGAAGGAGAAACGGCAAGACCCTCCTAACTTTCTTGATTTGCTGACTGAGATTAGGGCTGAAGAAAAGCAGGAGCGAACACAACGGAAGGTGAATACGCGTGTTTGTAGTGTTGCTGCTACTGATGAACCTGTCATGATAGATGCAGACATTGTTGAGAGACTAAGGACTGATTTCAAAGCCCTGAAAGCTCAAGTGACTGAAATGTCAAAGAGGCCTCTTATGATTAGAGAGGAGATTGAGACTTGCATGGCTCCTTCTCAGTTGTACCGTTCAGGAAACAACCAGTCAGAAGCAGTTGCATTGCATAAAAAAGTCAACAGATTAAAGCAGAAACTGAAGAGTAAGGAAGGCAAAATCACTGAACAACCAGCTGCAGTGACTGCTGTTGAAACAAAGACTATTGCTCCTTGTTCCAGTAAGAAGCAGAGCCTCAGGAGAGATGATGACCGCTTTTGTTACTGATGTGGGGAAGATGGTCATATCGCTTCCAAATGCTCATCCCCTGAAAATGAGAAAAAAGTAATTTGGAGGCTTATAGCTTCACTTAAGACTAAAGACAAGCCTATTCCTACATGTGATTTCAAGAGTGAGACCACTCACTGCTCAGTTAAGAAGCAGGCAGTGCATGCTAAAACTGCTAAGGGCTTGATTGGTTCTCCCTCTACTACTGTATACAGGTAAAGGTGAATGGTCACTCATGTACTGCAATTTTAGACAGTGGACCACAAGTGACCATCATTTTTGAGAAATGGTATGAGAAGCATTTATCCGATGTGCCCATTAATCCAGTGTCTGGCTTAGCCATCTGGGGGCTTAGCGATACTAGTTACCCTTACTTGGGCTATGTGGTTGTGGATATGTGTTTCCTAAAGAGTTTGCTGGTAAATCAGAGTCGCTGTCAGTATTGGCATTGATTTGCCCTGGGCCTAACACACCAGACCAGGTCCCAGTCATCCTGGGAACCAATGCTAGTTTGTTCCACAGGCTTGCTGCCCTGTGTGGCCATTCAAGGAGTGAAACTCTAGCTCGTGCTTTGAGTGTGCATAGGGTAGGGCCTGAGACAGATACTGCTTCATGTAACCATAGCAATGCAGACTTGGATGATGCAGCGGGCTTAGTGAAATGGGTGGGACCAGGCCAGTTGACCATTCTGCCCAGAAAAGGCCGCTGTGTGCAGTGTTGAGTGGATTTTTACCAACCAGTGCCCAAAGACATAGTGGTAGTGGAGACTAGTGACATCTTACCATTGCTACAAGGGGTAATGTTTCAGCCAGTAGTAGCTTCGGCTAATGCTATTGACCCTACTTGTTTCTCTCTGTTATTAGAGAATGAGACAAAGAAAGCGGTGACAATCCCTCAATACACCCCTTTAGGGAAGGTGCAGATCACTGACTTAGCTAGTGTGCCAGTCAAAGGAAAGACTTCTGGAGAGGTAGATCTGAGTTTGATTGACTTTGGTGATTCTCCTATTCCTGTAGAGTGGAAAGAAAGACTTAGGCAGAAGCTGTGCTGCCGGTGTAATGTGTTTTCCCTCCATGAATGGGAGGTTGGTTTAGCAAAAGGGGTGGAACATCGTATTTGTCTGAAGGGCCCCCGGCCATTTTGGGAGAGGTCCCAACGGTTATCACCTGCCGATATCGAGGATGTGCACAGACATATCCAAGACCTGCTAGCTGCAGGGGTGATTACAGAGTCCCGGAGTCTGTACGCATCCCCTATTGTGATTGCAAGAAAAAAGAATGGTATTGTGCATATGTGCATTGACTACAGGACTCTCAATACTAAGACTGTTCCAGATCAATACACCACCCCACACATCGATGATGCATAAGATTGTTTGGCTGGAAGCCATTGGTTTTCTGTCTTGGACCTCTGTAGCAGCTATTACCAAATAGCCATGGCCGAGGAGGACAAGGAGAAAACAATGTTTATCTGTCCTCTTGGTTTTTACCAGTTTGAACAAATGCCACAGGGAGTGATGGGGGCTCCTGCGACATTCCAGCATTTAATGGAAAAAGCTGGTGGGGATATTAATTTGCTGCAAGTCCTTGTCTACTTGGATGATTTGATTGTGTTTGGTTCTACATTGGAGGAACATGAAGAGAGGCTGTTAAAGGTGTTGGACTGCCTGGAGGAAGTGGGTCTCAAGATTTCATTAGATAAGTGTCAGTTCTGTCAGCCTAGAGTAAGGTATGTGTCAGCTGATGGGATTGCTACAGATCCATCTAAGGTAGAGGCTGTCACCAAGTAGCTGAGACCTACCGACTTGAAGTCATTGAGGTCATTTCTTGGTTTCTGCGGATATTATCGCAGATTTGTTGCCAACTATTCTTCCATTATTAAGCCACTGACCGACCTCACAAAAGGTTATCCTCCGGTGAGGAAGGGAAAGAAACTCTCATCTCATTCTCATTATCTCTAGCGGCTTTATCCTGTTCTACAGGGTTGCAGGCAAGCTGGAGCCTATCCCAGCTGACTACAGGTGAAAGGCGGGTTACACCCTGGACAAGTCACCAGGTCATCACAGGGCTGACGCATAGACACTGACAACCATTCACACTCACATTCACACCTACGGTCAATTAGAGTCGAGTGTGTATGTGTAATAATAATAATATTGGCTGGCTTTATTTTGTGGTCTATCAGATATATTCCATTCAGCTTGCATGATATTGAACTCGTCTTCGACTCATCCAATATCATGCTAGCTGAATGGAATATATCTGATAGACCACTCAAAGTCAACTAATATTATTTAAATATGCCACTCAGATCCACAATATATTTTGTATGAAAAATGCAAGTTTATCAACACATGAAGATAAACTTTATATCTTCAAGCCAACATGTGATTTTCTTAGTATATAGACACATTCACAAACAAAAAGTACCCAAATTTATCAGAACAATTCATCAATAGAGAAATATGTCATGGTTGCCATTCTCCATGTCCTGGATGTAGCTTGAATGAAAAATACGAGTGGCATAGTTCCCAGTAAAACCCTCATGTCTATATAATATGTATGTGTGTTATGGAACTGTGACAAACTTGCCTGGAAGAGGACCCAAGTTCATTTTGCCCCCACATACAGTGAGGAGGAGGGTCAGAGAGACAAAAAAAAATTCCCAAGGATCACTGCTGGTGAATGACAAGAAAAAAGTAAATCCTGGGCTTTCCAAAACTATCATCAGATGCCACCTCCATGCCAACAGATTATTTTGAAGCTTTGCCAGAAAAAAGCTTTTTCTGTCAGTTAACCACAAATGTAAATGCCTTAGGTTTGTGAAACACTTCTACAACTTTGATTGGAACTGTGTTCTTTGGTCTGATGTAACAAAAATTGAGCTTTTTGGCAATAAACACTCAAGGCTAACATGGCGAGAGCATGTAAAGTATGGCTAACAAAGTGCAGAAATGTCATAAGGTGTCTGGTAGGATTGGAATGGGGAGCTAGCAGGCAATCTTTGAAATACATTTACGTAGCCTTAGTAAGATCTAGGCTTGACTATGGCAGTATTATGTATAGGTCAGCAGCAAAATCTGTGCTAAGAGTGTGTTTAGGTGCAGTCAGAACCTTCCCAGTGTGTGTGCTACAAAACAGGTGAAACGCCATTAGAGCTGCGCTAAAGACAACTGACTGCTAATTATTGTATAACCCTAAAGGGACATGAAGATGTGCATTCAACAGAAAGGGTTTTGTAAACATGTTGGGAGAAGGAGAGAATGCAAAAGCAAAGTTTTGGCTGGATAGGTGACCAAACAGCAGGAGACATGGGAGTGTATGATAGAGAGTTTGGGGCAATTGTGCTGTGGCCTGCCAGACCTATCTGGATCTTAGAAAGTCCTGGTGTGGATATGGAGCTGCTTAATGAGTGTATACTACTGGTATAGAGACTGGTATATACAAAGAGAGTGTTCATATCTTTACAGATGGGTCAAAGGATCCCCGAACAATATGACAGGGGCTGTGTTTGTTGTGTCCAGTCATCAGGTCAGACTTTATAAAAGAACATCAGATTGTTTAAATGTGAGTAGTGTTGAGTTGTATGCCATATTGATGGCACTTGAGTGGGTTGAACAGGCAAATTGTGGAAACACCATCATCTGTAGTGATTCTGGGTCAGTTTTGTCAAGTATTCAAACAGGAACAGCCAAAAGCCACTTAGATCTTTTGTATGAAGTCTTGTTTATAAGCTCCAGGTTGATTAGGCAAGGGAGAGTGGTCACATTCATGTGGGTTCCAGCCCATGTAGGTATCCTTGGAAACAAACAAGCAGACAAACTAGCAAAAGAAGCAATCAAAAAGAGAAATGTGGAAGTCAATATTAAATTATTGAAATCCGAAGGGAAAAGCATAGTCTGGAGAAAGACGAACCAACAGTGGCAACATCAGTGGGATAATGAGACAAAAGGAAGACACTTGTATGCTATTAAAGCCAAAGTAGGTGGAGTATCAAGCAGTAGGGGTACAGGGAGGAGAGAGCAGATGATAATGAACAGGCTGAGAATTGGGCACAGCAACCTAAACAGCACACTTCACATAATAGGAAAGCATCCAACAGGCCTTTGTGATCACTGCCAGGAGAGAGAAACAGTTGAACACGTTCTCACATCATGTAGAAAGTATTCACAACCCAGACAAGAAATGATAAATGAATTACGGGAGGTAGGAAAAGTAGAAAAATAGCATTAAAAGTATATTGGAGTGTGGAGACAATGTGCAGGGTAAAAGAAAGCTATTTAGGTTCCTGAGGACTACAGGACTGGACAAACTGATTTAAATTAATAAAAACTGAGGGAGATTGCATTATAATGCAATGAAGGAAAACAGGACTGATATGGAAACTCGACAACTCTGACAAGTAGGAACTACTTCAATACAGAAGATGGCAGTAGTGCAACACCCAGGATGCAAGTGTAACCTACTTCAGCTCATACTATTAAGAGTAACTGCTGGAGTTAGAGATGAAAGTGGAACAAAGAAAAAAACCCTGAACTTTTGAAAGTCAAACTAAGATGGGGGCAACGTCCCCCAAAAATATTTTAATAACATAACACGCAAAACCCTGCATTCTAGTGCATTTTAGTGCTTATTTTCACTGAAACAAGTTATAACTTTTCAGCCTTTTTCTTTCATGTACATTAATGATTAACATGTCAAAAATATCAAATTGAATTCCCCTAGTTAATGAGTAATTTTCAGGAGTGCATTTAGAAAACGCGGTGATTTTCCTGGCTACACAGTTCATTA
>JAODOK010000012.1:68543742-68554826 GCA_027576575.1 Netuma bilineata
GGGAGAACATGCAAACTCCGCACAGAAAGGCCCTCGCCGGCCATGGGGCTCGAACCCAGGACCTTCTTGCTGTGAGGTGACAGCGCTAACCACTACACCACCGTGCCGCCCCCCTATTTGTGTTTCATAATATATTAAATAAGTATTTCTTACTTATATTGTAGTGTAGTACAGTAGTATCTCACACTGCCCAGAGGACCACAGAATCAGAGCAAAACGACAGCAGGTCAAATGCACAAGTCAGTAATACACTCTTGTACATATTATTTGTGTTTGTATTTAAACAGCTCAAATCTTGTACTACATTTGTAGCAATTGCAACAAGAGAGGATGAGTTCATATGGATGTTGTAAAAAGAAAAAAAAACAACTACAATTGATACTGTTAACAATTTATAACTTTTGATGCATGTTGGTCCATGCAAATTCTTTCAAACTGTGAGATTAAGCGTACTCAATCCACTTTTGTGTGTTGCAAAAACTGCAGAAAAGGATCCTCACCTGGAAGAAAACAGCCATAGCAGCGATGTTTCTCCTCTCCTTTATTGCAGTGTTGAGACTGTCAAAGTCATCTGAATTATAGAAGAAAATCTGCATCTGTAAGCACACATAGGGGAATGTGACTTGCATTCATGAGCTTTTTAATAAACTAACGAAGCACTGAGCGGCTCACACCTATGCTCAGCTTTGCAAAAATGGCTACATTACACTGAGGAAATCCTATTTGATTGAGTCACAGTTCTTTGTCATGCAGAAAATCCCATCCACATTCCTACAGATATATGTGTGAAAATAAATGCAGGATCTCATGCATATCTTCATTCAGAAGCCCATCCACATTTTGACATTTGTGACAATTAAGGATTATCCATTCTCCCAGTGGATGGATTTAGAGGGCATGTAGAGTTCCCTAACAATTCACTGAAAAATGGCACAATGTACATCGTTCAAATGTGGCCTTGAATGTTGTGTCATGACAGTCACACAAATTAGTTAAAAAAAAAAGGTCAATCCGCAAGGCACATGCAATGGGAGAGTAGACAAAAAGGGAGAGATATTTGAAGTGAAGGAAATAGGATTAGCCCTCTATCTTTCTTTCTCTCACTCTCGTTCTCTGTTTCTCTGACAATCATGTTCAGACTCAACTAATTCTCTGGCCGTCTCTCATCTTCCAGCATAAATCTCCACATCTTTGTATTTGCTCATCATGTAAAATCGCACATTTATTCGTTGTCCTCCATCACACCCAAAATGAAATATGCATCCAGACTGCTTGCTTTGAGACAAGAGGAAAAAATCTCATCCCTTTGCTTCAGCCCTTATTATACAGACCTTAAAATTTAATATTTACACAAAGCTGCCAAACTTCACACTGACACTGATTCTGTTAGTAAATTAATCTGATTTGTGAGCAAATGGTCCACTTAAGCCAAAGAGCAAAAATTGGGTGAAGTACAGTGTGGTTTCTATGTTTTTTTATGCAGATAATTTTCACTGCTACATTGATAGTGATACATATCAGTAATGTCAGTTATGCTTGGCAAATGATGTAATGCTGTTCCCTCCAATAATGCAGCGGCATAGAGAGTGGTCCACTAAACCCAAACCAGATGCAAAAAACCCAAACCCGTTAGGCGGATCCATGTTAGACAGGAAATTTTTTTTATGTTAACAACACCTTTTCTGTCCCCAGTTACTCATTTAGTCAAATATTCACCTCAAAAGGTAATTAAAATGAATTAAAATGTATCACATGAATCAGAGTTGCATTACCATGCACTATTGACAGTGTGGTACTTTTTTGGCATTGGTTAATTTTTTTTTTTTTGTCAGGAAAATTATAGGCTACATGCTGTAAAAATTCCAACTCTATTGCCAAGGTAATGAAAAGGGGAGAGTGAAGCATGCCTATTTGTGACTTCAGGTAGTACTGCGGAATTGTGGTGTTTTAGGAAAAAAGCGTATTTTGCTAACGTAAATCAGGGTCTGCTGTTGAACAGTAGAACACTACCCTTCCTCACCAGCAGAGGTCACAATCTCCTGAATATTAACACTTTATTTCCGGCTCATTTGCCATTCCAGCTGGCTTTGTCTAAACATTGGGTATTTCTCAGGATGCTTCCATGGTAGGACAGGTCCTTCCAAGTTGGGTCCTTCGGATTCTAGGCAAGACTCCTTCCTAACATTTGGAGAACACATAATGGAACAGTCTAGCAGGTGTGCGTCATTTGAAAAGGTCCCGCCTTATATGTGTGCATAGGATTGTGGTTGCTTGAATTATGCCGAGGATACACACAGGCATCCTTGAAAATTATCTAAATGAAAGACTCATCCCTGGGTAGAATTCGAAGGCTCCTAGACGCTGGAACAGTCCTCCAGCATGCAGTCATTAAGGACTTTTCCTTGACATTGAGAAGCACCTATTCATTGCAAGGTCCTGTCAATTTCTGCATTATGTAAGCTATGAACATTATTGCACTGAGTACCTTCAGTGTTTTCTTGACCTCATTAACCTCAACCTACTTTTGTAAAGTCTGCCTACCTGAATGGCATATCAAGGACTACCTGCCTTTCTGCTTTGAAGACTGACATACAATTGTCTACTATGCCTTGTACACAATTAAAACTCTGCACATGGATCCTGACTGATTCTGCAGAGTTACATCTGCATTCGAAAGCAAGAGTGGTATGTTCCAGACAAATCAACACATCATAAAACCCCAAGGCATCCACATATGTTCCAGTTGAACACCAATCAGCATTTCCAAAACCTTAAAAAAAAGAAAGAGGAACACAGTCAAAGACTTGTTAATGAGAACCAATTACTCTTTCTCTGACTTTTTTACTCTTCCTACAGCCTTTAATGGTGTCCATTTGTAGCTTGTCTCAGCCAGACAGAAACGTATTAGCTTGTTTTCATCAGCCTTAAATCACATCAGCTAATTTGCATATTCTAAAAACAGTATTTACTGAGTTAGCATTGATCCTGGGTCTGATAAACACCTCCACTTACACATAATTTAACAAATACACCTGAATAAAATGGTAACGGTAATTGTGATAAAAAAAAAAAAGAAATATGCTAGATTTGACAATAAGCTTTACAAGCACGTGTACAAAATGGCATAATGATCTAAAGAAAAGGGAAATATAAAATGAAATTTTGGAAATGTTTATGCTGCTAAACAAGACGTATCATATAGTATACGTAATGTATAAGTAGATACATGTGATAGTTATAGTAAATGACAAAAACCTTATTAGTACTTGATTTCTATTTCCAATTCAGCATATTATTACTCGTCATTCATACACAGTTCAAATGACCCATGGGCAGAACTTATCCAACGTCTCTAGGATCTCATTTAAGATATGCAGAATCAATTTAACACTAGCACATTTACTGTGAGATCACATGTACAGCTAATTTCTTTTGTTAACATTTGTGGGGTGAACCCAAATAGACTGGGAATAGAACAAATTCTGTAGAAAAATAGAGCAGGCATTGCATTGATGAATAATACACACTGACCTACACTGAAGTTCTTTAATTCATAGTGTGTGAGTTTGAGCCATGGCTAATTATTCCTTCCAAGTGTGAGTAAATAGGAGCAATGTAGTTTGCCCTACCTCAACTGGAAACCGCTTTCCATTAATGCTGTGCTCTGAGCCGGCTGATCCATTGCTGTGGCCCCAGTGAAACTCCACTTTCGCTGCCTTGAACCGCCCAGGTAGATCTGCTCCTCTTACAAAGTAGTCGTTCTTCAAAATAATGGAGACTAGGAAGATAAAGGAGGTATATGCAAGAGTATATATCACAACACAATTAATTACTGCTGCCAAGCTGAGAACAAAGCAAATCATTACTACAAAAAGATTTAGGATTCAGTATTTCATTGTTACAACATCTGCAAAGTTGTTAGGAATTAACTTACGGTTGGCTAAAAAAAAAGAACAAAAAAGAGTCAAGGTCTCAAAAGTTGAAACAGACGTGATAACAATAACGACAAACCTTAGGCAAAACACAAGGCTTAGAAAGGTGCTGTACTCAATAAGGGGTGCTGTGTACACATATGCTGTGACTACAAAAGTTAATTCTAGACAGACTTATTTTCTGGTAACAATGGTAATAGTTCAGTATTCGGAGGACAGTGGTTTCTGGTGGTGATTAGTTGAAAAAGCTGAGATAACCAGTGATGAGAGTCGGCCTGTCATCAGTTCTAAAAACCCTTGAACATTTGTGTAGGGAAAACATAGGCATAATTTTTCTTAATACTGTATCTGAAAACGAATGTCACAAAGCTCATTTGATGCTCCAGACCAGCAGATATTAGGAGCTCTGCACCCAGGGTAAGTAGTAGCTCTAATTGCTATTTATAGTGATATGCTACAATTTGAATAATAGGAGATCCTGGATGAGGAATTATCCCTGGCCACTGTACATAATATTAACTGTGGGTCTCAGTTGAAACCATCCATCCATTATCTGTAGCCATTTATCCTGTACAGGGTCACAGGCAAGCTGGAGCCTATCCCAGTTGACTATGGGCAAGAGGTGGGGTACACCTCTTAAGTCACCAGGTCATCGCAGGGCTGACTCAGAGACAAACAACCGTTCACACTCACACCTATAGTCAATTTAGAGCCACCAATTAGCCTAACCTGCATGTCTTTGGACTGTGGGGGAAACCGGAGCACCTGAAGGAAACCCACGCAGACACGAGGAGAGCATGCAAACTCCACACAGAAAGGCCCTTGTCAACCGCTGGGCTCGAACCCAGGACCTTCTTGCTGTGAGATGACAGTGCTAACCACCGTGCCACCCTATTCCAATAGTAATTAGGTCCATTCACCAATATATGCCACTGTGCACAGAAAGATCCCATTCCAGTCAAGTAGGTTTATCTAAATTTACTACAAGCATCCCAGTGTCCACCTTCATAGGAAAAACTGTACCCCTGTACTCATTCATGCAATCAGCCAATTGTGTGGCAGCAAATCATGCAGATACTTGTCAAGAACTTCAGTTGATGTTCTAGATTTGCTGCCTCTCTCTTGTACAAGGACTCATCATTGCCAGAGATGAGGCCCACCATAGCTGTGTCATCTGTGAACCTTAAAACTTTGATGAATGGGTCACTGGATGAGTAATCTTTTGTGTAAAGTGAAAACCATAGTGGGGAGAGAATGCAACCTTGAGGAGCACCTGTGCTGATAGTTAGAGTGTCAGACAGGTGATGATCTAGCCATACATACTGCCTCCTCTTTGACAGGAAATCAGTTATCCACTAACAGGTCAAGCTGTAAGAGCTCGTTGTGGTATACTTTGGTGATTATAGGTGATTATATATTGTGTATAGGTATATACACAAACAAAATTCTGGCATATGTGTTTGTGGAGTCAAGGTGTTGGAAAGTGTAATGAAGACACAAGTTGAGATCAGGGAACAGTTTGCCGTATAGGTGAACTGTAGAGGGCCAGGAGAAGTTTTGTCACTGAAGTTATTTCAAATTTCTTCACCACTGAGGTCAGTAATAATGTCTTTCTTGGGGATCACAATTATGGTAAAAACTTTATACCAATCAGGAACTCTACAGGACTGAAGTGATTCATTGAAGATATCTATGAAAATTGGAGCTGGTCTGTGCAGTTGTTTAAGGTGCCAGGAGAGACTTGCTGCTTTCCTTGTATTTAGGATTGTTTTTTCACTTTTGTTAATTTGCTCTGAAGTGATAGTGATTGGAGAGGTGTGAAGTAGGTGGAGGTGGTGTAGTGGTTAGCACTGAAGAAGAAGAAGAAGAAGAAGAAGCCTTTATTTGTCACATGCACACTCAAGCACAGTGAAATTCATCCTCTGCATTTAAACCATCTGAAACAAGAACACACACATGCACACACACACACACAAGTGAGCAATGAGCACACACACATACTCAGAGCAGTGGGCAGCCATGCCACAGCACCCGGGGAGCAGTTGGGGGTTAGGTGCCTTACTCAAGGGCACTTCAGCCCAAGGCTGCCTCATGTTAACCTAATCATGTCTTTGAACTGTGGGGGAAACTAGAGCACCCGGAGGAAACCCATGCAGACATGGGGAGAACTGGGCAGATGCTGGTGTGAGAGGGACTTTGACTTGACATTACACAGGCCTAGAGATGGCTCTGGGACACAACTTTCTCAGTATTCACAAAAACACTCATATTGCAGCCATGTTTCTGACCAACTTCCTTCCTTCCATCCATCCGTCCATCCATTATTCATAACCAATTATCCTGTGCAGAGTTGCGGGCAAGCTGGAGCTTATCCCAGCTGACTATGGGTGAGAGGTGGAGTACACCCTGGACAAGTCGCCAGGTCATCACAGGGCTGACAAGCTTCCATCCATACTATGCCAAATCAATGGTCCTGATAGCCTACTATGTAAGCTTGTTGAATTAGACCTTGTTGAATGGCAGCTTGGATCATTAACAGTAAAGCAGACATTTCTGGTACTTTTGCTCAATGAAAATTCAAATATAGAGCTTGAAAATTTCACTTTATACAGTTATGAAATAGAGACACAATATCTCCACACTTTTAATCTCTTTGTCTGGGTTATTTTCTTATATAATGCCACTTTGTGTATGTTTTTAACTTATATATATATATATATATATATATATATATAATCTCAGCACTTTGGTGCATGTGATCGTAATAGTGTGCCGGTGCATGTGTATTGTTTCAGTTTAACCACATTGTGCACATTCTGGCTGACATTTTTAATCTGTGCTCATAGAGTCATCCAGTCATAGCAAAACCAGCCACATAATTTCTCATCACGAGACTCAGCTCTTTGTATCTGCAGCATTGGCTACCGCTTATCTCTCATTCACACATTCTCACACAGATGAGTGATGATGTCTTGCATATCAGACATTCAGTAAACCTTAATCTCACACTGAGTCACAGAAACACTTTTTTTTTTCGCTGATGGCAGTGCTGCGTTCAGCACACTCAGTCACCATTAGAGGAAGTACATACAAAATAATAGAAGCAGTGTGGGGTTTTTTCTTGTCACCGTTAGAGGAAATTCTGCTCACTTTCACTTCCTATTATTGCTCGAGATGAGGAGTGAGTGTAAGGCAATGGAACTGCAACTCATATGCTGAAGATTTAAAAAAAAAAATCCCACTAACATGTGCTAGCCAAACTGGGAAGAAGGAAATAAAAAAAATGAAGTATGAGGAAGCTTTGTTGAGCAGACCATTCATAGCTGCAGACTTACTGAAAATGTGGTGAGTAACTACTCACCACATTTAAATTCACCTCTATATGATTTGCTTCTACGAAGCTCATTTTCCTACGCGGCCTTTTAATAGCATCCCGGATGGTGTGCATAGTACAGTAAGTTGCAGAAAAGCATCATGTCCTGAAGCTTTCCCAAAATATCAGTCCAAAAACATTTTAGTTCTTTTTCCAGCACAAAATTAAATGTTACAGGAAAAAAATGTTTGTACATGAGCAGCATATTCCATAAGAGACTACTTTTCAGAGTAAAAAAGAAAGCACAATGAAGGCTACTGGGTTTCGGTGCAAAATTAAGAAGCGAGTGTGACAGTCAACGTGTCCAGCAGAACTGTGGCTGGTTCTGCAAGATGCTCAATAAAATCTACAGCTCATTTCCTTATAAAACTGCACTCATTGGACTTGAGACTGCTATTTTTTTAAGCAAAGGGTTGTCTCACACCAAATATTGATTTTGTTTCATTTATTAGTTCAGTTCAGTTCATTTTATTAAGGACCTTGTACAATTTAAAACATAAATGTTTCCATTTGATGCATTGTACCAGAGTTAGCCTGTGGCTAGTTTACATCTGTGGTCCCAATTTGCCCAATTATGGCTTACTGCTTACTGTTTATAGTATTTTTAATGTTGAAACATTTCATTTCATTATTTTTAAGCCATTTTTGGTCTACAGCATTTCTTTACATGATGTGCCTCAGACTTTTGCACAGTACTGTATATTCATTGTGTATTCGAGATACATAGTAAGGGTCAATCAGGAATAAGTTGTATATTTCCAATATGAAGTTTAACGGATTGTTTGACAGTTGTCAAATAATATGTGCATAGATAAATGTTATATTAATGGCATTTAGCGGACACTCTTATACAGAGTGAGGTACAACATACCCTGAGCAGCCTGGGCAGCAGTTGGGGGTTAGGTGCCTTGCTCAAGGGCACTTTAGCCATTCCTGCTGGTCCAGGGAATCAAACAAGCAACCTTTTGGTCCCAAAGCTGCTTCTCCAACCTTTAGGCGATGGCTTCTGATGGATGGATGTATGGATGGATGGAATGTGATCTCAGTGACTTTGAGTGTTGGTGCCAGACAAGCTGGTTTGATTATTGGAGAATCTCCTGGGACGCAACAGTCTCAAGACTTTACACAGAATGGTAAAATAAATAAATAAATAAATGTAAAAAAATAAAACATCCAGTTCTGTGAACTGAAACACCTTGACCTCGATGAGAGAGTTCATAAGAGAAAGGCCAAACTGATTCGAGCTGACAGGAAGATTATTGTAACTGAAATTATCACTCTTTACAACTGTGGTGAGCAGGAAAGCATCTCAGAACAAACAACTCATCAAGTGTTGAGGAGAACGAGCTACAACAGCAAAAGATGAGATCAGGCTCCACTCCTGTCAACCAAGAACAGGAATCTGAGGCTACAGGACTTGGGAACAAACTCACCTGAACTGGACAGTTATAGATTCAAAAATCATCATCTGGTCTTTTGAGTCTTTATTTCTTCTGCGCATTTCTTGGTACACTGTTTGGTTAAATTAATATGTTGATAATTGTGTCATGGTGTGGAGAATGTTTTCTTTTTTTTGACACACTTTTAATACCAATCAAAGGATAACACTGAGTTGAATTCCTGTCAGCCAAGAAAATAAATCTGGGTGAGTATGCATTTTGATGTTTTGATAATGACATGATGCATCACTGACATTTTGATAGCTGGTATCTGATTAATGTCCATTTTTGGCACTATGGAACACCAGTCAAATTGAGACATTCACTGTGTTCAGAAATCACTTAGCTAGCAGTTAGTCTGCTTCACACTTAGTTGAGAAACTTCATTATCTGATTACAGTCTTCTTTCAATACTTTCACAAATGTTATACATCTGAACACTTGATCAAAGTCTTTCAACAGCTACTGAAAGCAAAGTAGAATGTTTTGCTATGCTCAGAAATCTTGATGTTTTTCTGTATCAAGTATATTTGATCAAAGTTGCATTTAAAAGCCTCATAAGCTACATTTAGTGGTGTAAACTAGTGCCCAAAACTCCCCCTGGATGGCCTTCCTGTGCATCACATCACATCACATGGGGAAGCCATAGCTGAAAGTTTAGAGAAGTAGCTTTGGGACCAAAAGGTCACCAGGGAGGCCATAGCCTAATGACCAGGGGAAGCCATGGCCTACACATTAAAGAAGCAGCTTTGGGATCCAAAGGTCAATGGTTTGATTCCCTGGACCAGCAGGAATGGCTGAAGACATCCTATTTTTCTGTGTCAAGTATATTTGATCAAAGTTGCATTTAAATGCCTCATAAGCTAAATCTAGTGGTGTCACTAGTCACCAAAACTCCCCCTGGACGGCCTTCCTGTGCATCACATGGGGAAGCCATGGCTGAAAGGTTAGAGAAGCAGCTTTGGGACCACAAGGTCACCAGGGAAAGCCATGGCCTAAAGATTAGAGAAGCAGCTTTGGGATCCAGAGGTCACTGGATGGCTTCCCCATGTGAGGCAGTGTGATGCACAGGACCAGCAGGAATGGCTGAAGATATCCTGAGGTTTTTCTGTATGAAGTATATTTGATCGAAGTTGCATTTAAAGGCCTCACAAACTAAATGTACTGGTGTCACTAGTGGCCAAAACTCCACCTGGAAGGCCTTCGTGTGCATCACACCATATGGAGAAGCCATGGCCTAAAGGTTAGAGAAGCAGCTTTGGGACCACAAGGTCACCAGGGAAGTCATGGCTTAAAGGTTGTAGACACACCTTTGGGACCAAAAAGTTGCCGGTTCAAGTCCCTAGACAAGCTGAATTGTTGAAGTGTCCTTGAGCAAGGCACTTAACCCCAACTGCCCCCAGGCTGCTCTGGGTATGGTGTATGTTGCTCTGTATAAAAGCGTCTGCTAAATTCCATTAAATGTATTTTTTTTAAAACTCCACAGTTTGTAGGTTCATGATACACAAAGCCAAGGCCACATATCATGACTAAAATGTTTAAGAATTATTTCAACCTCTAAATGTCTCTGAGCTTTCATAATGCATGCACAGGTAATAAAAATATATATTTATTCCCCTACAAGCATGTTTACTATTTCCATTTCCATGGTTACCAACCTCAGCTAACACTGAGGGAAAATCCTGAACCTCTTTCATTCAGAAATATTACGAAACTCCATTTCACAGCTTTTTCAACAGAAGGTTGCTAAGAGACCACTGGAATATCCTGTCCAAGACAAAATATCAATGTGTGGTTGAGCTTTTAAATAGCTTTTGAGTTACTGAATGTTCTGGCACTGTTCACTCATACACTGACGCTGTACCTCAAAAGGCAGCAGACGTCAGAGCAGGAGAAGTTCACACATAGTCATAAAGGAATGTAAACATCACCAACCAAATTATTCAGCTCATACAATATTTGGAAATGTTGGCAAAGGTCACTTGCACACATGTAGGAGTTCTGGATAAATAGTTATGACCTTACTGGACTTGATGATCCTGAACTTGCTACACTTCCTCAGACAAATCCAGCTGCTTAGAGTGCCTTGCATAAGTATTCATCCCCACTGAAATTGTCCACATTTTGTACTGGAATTGAGATAGAATATCATGAATCTACACAAACTAGCCCTTAAAGAACTATTAAATAACTTATTAAAGAAATCATTAAAGCTTGCAGGATCAATAAAAAAAAAGTTAAATTTCTGATTGCATAAGTATTCATTCTCATCTCATCTCATCATCTCTAGCTGCTTTATCCTGTTCTACAGGGTCGCAGGCAAGCTGGAGCCTATCCCAG
>JAODOK010000012.1:70458823-70469213 GCA_027576575.1 Netuma bilineata
GGTAGGCGGGCGATGAACTGCTCCAGTACCACCTGATCGATGATCCCCTCGGCGTCGCGGTTGTCGGCCCTCAACCACCGCCAGCAGGCATCCCGGAGCTGCTGGCCAAACGCGAACAGCTGTCCGACTTCCTCCAGACACAGAGCGCGGAAGCGCTGATGCTGTTGTTCAGGGGTGCGCCCCACCCGCTGGAGGACAGCCCGGCGAAGGTCCGCGTAGACCAGCTGGCGGTCGGCGGGGAGCTGTAGCGCAGCCAGCTGCACCTCGCCCGTTAGCAGGGGGAGGAGGCGCGCTGCGTGCTGTTCCACCGGCCAGCCCGAGGCCTCTACTGCCTGCTCAAAGAGCGTGATGAAGGCCTCGGGGTCGTCATGCGGGCCCATCTTAGTGAGGGTGAGGGGAGAAGGGCCCACGGCAGTGGAGGTGGTGGACCCCGCCGACGCGAGGAGGTGCCGGAATGCCTGTCAGTCTTCTTGCTGTGCCAGCACCAGGGACTCGAACTGGTGCTCCTTCTCCTTTCGGAGGGTGACTAGCGCCTGGTGCTGGCTCTGCTGGGCCGTGGCAAGGGTGTGGACCAGGTCCACGAAGGGGGAGGATTCCAGGGGGCTGTTCTTTTTCCTGTGCTCGATTCCTGGGTTTGGGCACCACTGTAGCAGTTCGTGTGGGTGGAGCACAGAAAGACGGCACGCCAGAATTCAGTTCCACAAACTCTTTATTTTAGCTTTTCAGCTTTAAACTATTCACGCACACACCAGTCATCTGGTTGGGGAGAGAGCCTCCTTCCTCTGCTCTCTCTCTCTCCTCATATAGGGCGCGGTCACTGGGGAAGACACACAAACACAGATTAACCAACATCAGGTGCAGTGATTCTGCCACTTACCTTCCCTGACTCCACCCTCTGGTCACAGACCAATGCTTGACCATGCCCCCGCTGCCACATGTAGGTAGGATGGATATGGGTCTATAGTTTGTAAAGGTGCCTGGGTCTCCTGTTTTATATAAGGGTATTACTTTGGCTATTTTCAGTTCAGTTGGTACAGATCCTGATGACAACGAAAGTTTAAAAATATGAGTAATTGGTTCCAAATTGGAGGAGATATTTTGCTTTAACAGAAGTGCACAAATTTCGTCATGACCTGGGGCTGCATTTTTTAAATTTATGATAATATCATGGATCTCCAAAGAAGTTGGCTCTTCAAAAGAGCTGATTTGTGGATAGGAGTGCTCAAAATATTCCATAGGGGAACAATCGGTCTTGTCAATTTTATTTGCAAGGGAAGGTCCAATATTAGTAAAAAAAAATCGTTGAATCTGTTAACTATGTCTTGTAGATAATCTACATAGGATTCTCCGTCACAAAATTTATTAGGAATAATATTATTAGGCTTTTTTCTATTAAAAAGTTAATTGATTGTTTTCCAGGTTTTTGCTATATCAGAGGATGCAGCTTTGAACTTTTCGTCATAATAATTTATTTTAGACAAACGAATAAGGGAATTGTACTTGTTCCGATAAGTTTTATAATTGTTTAGGGAGGTTGGAGTTGGGCTTCTTATGTACACCTTATAGAGTTTGTTTTTTTTAATAGACGATTTCAACAGGCCAGTCGTAAACCATGGTTTGTTGTCATCCAAATTGCGGTTTAATTTACATGTCATTAGAGGAAAACATTTCATAAAGTATGAATGAAAAATTTTACTGAAATGACTGAAAGCAGTATTAGCATTGGTACTGTGGTATGTCATCCCAAGTTTCATCATTTAATAGTATTAGAAAAGCTCAGTAGTAATAGAAATGCTCGGTATAACTGAATGAGACAGTCATTCAGACACATACGCTCACATGATATACAGTACCTATTTCATTTTACCTATGTACAAATGTCAGGAAATTTGTCACATCTGTTTTTCACATTCATTTTAAAACAGAATAAATTCAAATAACTTTATATTCACATTCACTCAACAAAAAGACTTTTCTCCATCAGTCATAATGTTTATTTAATAATGTATGAATCAATGACTCAAAAGAAAGTGTTTCACTCATGCATTTATAAATCTACTACAATCTGGGATTCTCCTCTACTGTAGTGAAATGTACTTAGCAGAGACTTATGACAGTGCGCTTTAACACCTCATACCATTTAAGCACACATGCACAGGCACAAAGAAAATCCGTCTCCAGATAAATATTAAAGTTCCTTTTCTTTCAATCTGATTAAACTTGTTATCACTGATACAGTCTGAGACAAATTCCTCGCCATTAATAACTAAATAGGTGATATTTTACTCTAATCAACTTCCTCTTTCACTAGCCCTCATGCATCCACTAATGCCTCAGGTTCTGGATCAGGGAGAGGTGTGGTTTCTGTTCCAGGTGTAGCAGGTGTCATTGTGGGAGTGGGCTCATGTGACTCCGCCTCTTTAGTAGGGAGTTTCAGAATAACAGAGTCTGGGTAAAACAGCACTGGTTAGAACTCTGCACTGTGACAGGTTAATATGTTTTCACTGCTCATTTATATAACCTATATAAATTATGCTGCACATATGAACAGCATATATAATTAACAACTTTGACATCTTACCTTTCCTCTTCATCACTTTCTTTTTCTCTCTCTTTTTCTCATCTGTTGCCTTCTTCTTGGGTTTCTCCTCCGATGGGGGAGATGATGTTGGAGAGAGAGGTGTTGTGGAAGCAGGCTTTGGAGTTGGTGGAGTAGATGTAGCTGGTTTTGATTTGTTTGGTGTTAGAGGCTGAGATAAACAATCTGTGGGTCCAATCACCACATTGCCATGTTCATCAGTCAGGTATGAAACTACACCCAGGTCACCCATGTTCTCTATGACTTCCAACTGGTGAAGTGAGGACACAAGCATTAGAAATATATTCACTTTGCTTTTCAACCTTTTTGTAAAGTTGTGTGTAAATGTTTGCATAAGCCAAACCGAAATAAAATTAGACCAGAAAGTTTCAGAAAAACTGATTTTCTTCATACTCGCATGGGTACGTTGAGCACTCATAATTTATGGGTGACACAGCTCATTTACTTGTAGTGATGCCCACAAATTTCCATAAAAGTTCAAGCATACAGGCAGCTGGGAGCACGAAATGAACAATGAGGGCAAAGACTAAAAGGCAAAAATGGAAATTATTTTGACTTGTCCATTATCTGTAGCTGCTTATCCTGTTCTACAGGGTCACAGGCAGGCTGAATCCTATCCCAGCTGACTATGGGCAAGAGGCAGAGTACACCCTGGACAAGTCACCAGGTTATCACAGGGCTGGCACAGAGATAAACAACCATTCACACCTACAGTCAATTTAGAGTCACCAATTAACCTAACCTGCATGTCTTTGGACTGTGGGGGAAACTGAAGCACCCCCACACAGGCACAAGGAGAACACACAAACTCCACACATAAAGGCTCTTGCCAATCACTGGGCTCAAACCCAGGACCTTCTTGCTGTGAGGTGACAGTGCTAACCACTACACCACCATATATGATAAACCATTAACCTGATTTTTGATGGCTTTTGCAACCATATGACTTCCATATGAATGATGTATGTGTCCCACGACAGGGAACCTGATCATAAGTGCAAGGCAACATATCTCATAAACACTTGACCGCTGGGACAACGAAATTTGTATCTTTATTTACATAAGATAGATGTTTTTTTTTTAATCCAGAGCTTATTTTTAATTTGCTTTTTTTTTAAATAGCATGGTATTATTTACAAACACATTTTACACTTACCTGGAGTTCCGCTTTGAGGCAGTGCCTAAATATATATATTAAAGTGATACAGCTGAATGCAAAGTAACATTACTGTCATCACCCATAAGTTGATTATTTTCCTACAACATGATATCCCAAAGTGTTTTATTCCTCTTATACCCCAGCAATTTGCTAACAATTGCAATTTTTAAATTTTATTAAAGCCATGACCTGATCAAGGGATCAGTGCTGGATTTTCCAGAAAAATTCAAAGATCCCTGTGATATAAAGTGAGTCGAGGTTTCATTGATGAATTGTGCTTAACCTTTTTAAGAGATTAAGTTTCAAAATGTGTACCTCATGTTGAAGATTTTTCTCTGTGGGTAAGCAAAGAAGTAGACGGTTGGAACATCTACAAAGAGAGCTATGCGATGGGAGATTTATTGATCAGTGGGGGTGAGGAGCACGATGTAAGACAGGTCAGAGTTTCCAGCAGCTGCCTCAATACTACTCACACAGAAACTTTCAGTAGAGAAGAAAAAAATCCCCGCCTGAATCATTCACTGCCTCCTCCAATTACTTCTTATCAAAGTATGCAGAGTGAAATCAAATGACCTTCCAAATCAGACTGAACCACTATTGTGAAAGAAGGCATCTTGCTTTGTTTTTCATCTATTTTAAAAGTTAGCTTGTGTGATAATGCTGTTTATTTTTCTCACACTGTTACCACGATATCAATCATTTGTTTGCTTTGGCATTGCTGCATGCTATGCCTTTTGTGCAGAGATGAGTTATATGCTGAAGCCCTTATCAAAACAGGAGTGGACCAGAAAGCTGAGTGCACTGATTGTTGTTTCTGAGATCAATCTGAACTCTTAATCCTGATTCATATCTGTCGAGTCTGACAGTCTTGCTCACAGGCAAAACCAAGGACTTGCTGGTTTTACCTTTGGGCTTTGCTTGTGGTTTGGGTGGCTTCTCACCAACATGAGAGAACTGGAAATGTGAGAGGATTTAATTTGTACCGCCCTCTTGAGAAATGAGTCACAAATATATATTAAGCGTTCAAAAAGATTTGCTTTCAGAGCAACCCTAGAAGTTAAGAAAAGCTTATTAAAATGAAGAAGCAGAAGATCAGAGGTGGCTGAGGTCTGGATAAAAGCACCAGGCTCCTACCACAAGCTCACACCCTACAGCTTTCTGCCAAAAAGCCCAGAATTTCATGACCAACTCAGATGGCCCCTCAGTTGATCACGTCATTGAACACACAATCACACTTACTCACTCTCTACCACGTCTGGGCATGCTGAACGCTCCATGCTTGGATCCAGACCACAGGCGGTCATGCTGTAGCTGCAGCTTTAAGCTCAGTCTGTGAAGTTTCCCGCTAAATCATCCTGATGGAGACATGGAGGAAATCATGTCTGAGAAACAGAGTATCTGCTTCCAACAGGCTCTGAGATGGAAATGGAGACATCAAAATGTAAACAACACAAACAAACAAATTACAAATGAGGGTAGAAAATTAAAACAGAAATAAACACATGAAAAAATGTGCACATACATGAGCGCAAAAGTAATTTTGTATAATGAAATGCTTCATGTGTTTCAAAACATACAGTACTTGATGAAGTGAAATAGCCCTGGTGGAAAAAATTGTTTCTTGTTCAAAATTTTCCACAACATTTCAGTGAGTGTTCAAAATCCTAGTCATGATAAAGACATGCTGGGAAGTGTTAGCAATTTGGCAAGGATGAGTCAGTAGACAGCAGACTTGTGTTTGATCTTCAGATTTGAGATGTTTTTTTGTACTCGCGCTATCTTGAGCCATAGTTTGCAAAGTGGAGTACATGATAAGATCCACAGATTCTGACTGTCTGCCTTTTTTGGTGGAGGTTACGATGAACAAGCTTTGTTGGGGATGTGTCTCAACGGACGAGTGCATGCTTTGTATGTATGAGGTCCAGGGTTCAATCCCCTGCAACTCTACTTGCAAGTTTTGGGGGAAGCTGTAGGCTAAAGGTTAGGGAAGCAGCTTTGGGACCAAAAGGTTGCTGGTTTGATTCCCTTGACCAGCAAATAGCTGAAGTGCCCTTGAGCAAGGCAACTAACCCTCTACTGGTCCCTCGGTGCTGCAGAAGAGCTTCCAACTGGTGTGTGTGCTCATATCCCCAGATGGGTTAAATGCAGAGAAGGAATTTCACTGAGCTCTAATGTATGTGATGAATTGTTTAATTCTTCTAGCTTTTCCTGCTTATGTATGTGGACCCTATTGAGCCACATGTCATATTAATTGGAGCACAGTTTTATGCCAGATGCCCTTCCTGCCACAACCCATTTCCAGGCTTGGGGAACAACCATTCAAGGGTGACACAGTGGTGTAGTGGTTAGCATTGTCGTTTCACATCAAGAAGGTTTTGGGTTTGAGCCCAGTAGCCATCAGGGGCCCTTCTGTGTGGAGTTTGCATGTTCTCCCCATGTCTGCGTGGGTTTCCTCTGGTTTCCCCCACTGTCCAAAGACATGCAATTAGGTTAACATGGGGCAGCCATGGCCTGAAGGTTGGGTTGAAGTGCCCTTGAGCAAGGCACCTAACCCCCAACTGCTCCCCGGGTATTGTAGCATAGCTGCCCACTGCTCTGGGTACGTGTGTGTTCACTGATTCAGATGGGTTAAATGCAGATGAGGAATTTTACTGTGCTTAAGTCTGTCCTTGAGTGTACATATGAACATTCTCTTCTTCTCTTCACGTCTATGGACAATTTAGAGTAGCCAGTTAACCTAACTGGTCTTTGGAGGAAGTCTTTCTTTCCCCCCGGTGTTCTGGTTTCCCTCAAAGACCGGGTATTCTGGTCTTTGGGGGAAACTGGAACACCCGGAGGAAACCCATGCAGACACAGGGAGAACATGTAAACTCCACACAGAAAAGTCACCATTGCCACTGGGCTTGAACCCAGAACCTTCTTGCTGTGAGGTGACAGTGCCCAATGTATGTGATGAAGAAAGGAGCATCAGGGTTGTTGTGTTTATGATTCATTTAGCATATGCCTAATTCACAGCAACTGGAAATTAAATGGGTTCATCGAAAACTAATAAATAAAACAAAAATGTACAAGATGATAAGAAAACCAGGAAGTGCTGTTAATGATACACAGTGTTTCAAATCTACATCTACTCGAGTGAAAGGTTCAGGACTAAAAAGCTGTAATGTAATTGGTTCTTCCTGATTCTTTTACCCTCTAAACTGTACCTGGTTGCAAAACATCCCAAGTAGTTCTGCTTGCAAACCATCATGATATGATGGTCCAGTGACTCTTGCAGTGCCATTTGTGGTGTGTAGTGTAAAGGAAACCAAAATGACTCTTAACAACAGTGACTCTCAACAAAAATGCTTGATTTGTGCTTTTTTTTTTTACTATTTTTTAAACCTTTATATTTAGCATCAATATGTGGGAAATATTGCTGGCATAAATGCCCTAAAAGTTCTGCAGTAACTTATTTTTAGATATCTTTAGATATTAAATATTTCATGAATATCCTGAAGGTTTTTCAGTAATTGATCTTTAGATAAGTATTTCTAAATAGCTTTAGAAAGCCAGACATGAGGAAACATTTACTGAATGCAATTTCATCAAGCTTGAGGCAGTTATTGATACAACCTTCATTTTTCTTGTTTTTTTGGCTATGAACAAGGAATGCCATTCTTCCTACACGGAGAATTCCAACTATAGAAGGGTGAGGCATTGATGATGTTTGACCTTGTGATATCTTTATGTTCCAACTACGACTCCTTTATGAACCACAATTTGCACTGATTTGTAATAAGTTACGGCTACGACTTCTTTATGAACTCCAACTCAGACTGATTTATAACAAGTTATGGCTATGACTTCTTTATGAACTCCAGCTCATACTGATTTGTAACCAGTTACAGCTACGACTCCTTTATGAGCTCCAACTCAGATTGATTTGTATCCAGTTACGACTACGACTCATTTATGAACACCAACTGATTTGTAACCAGTTATGACTACAATTCCTTTATGAACTCCAACTGATTTGTAACCAGTTACTGCTATGAGTTCCTTTATGTACTCCAGCTCACACTGATTTGTAACCAGTTACAGCTACATCTCCTTTATGAATGCCAACTGATTTGTAACCAGTTACGACTACGTCTCCTTTATGAACTTCAACTGATTTGTAACCAGTTACTGCTATGACTCCTTTATGAACTCCAACTGATTTGTAACCAGTTACAGCTACATCTCCTTTATGAACTAACACTGATTTGTAACCAGTTACAACTACAACTCTTTTATGAACTCCAACTGATTTGTAATCAGTTACTGCTATGACTCCTTTATGAACTCACACTGATTTGTAACCAATTACGATTATGACTCCTTTATGAACTCCAACTGATTTGTAACCAGTTACTTCTATGACTCATTTATGAACTCCAACTGATTTGTCACCAGTTACTGCTATGACTCCTTTATGAACTCCAACTGATTTATAACCAGTTACTGCTATCACTCCTTTACGAACTCCAACTCACACTGATTTATAACCAGTGACTGCTACGACTTCTTTATGAACTCCAACTCACACTGATTTGTAATCAGTTATGACTATGACTCCTTTATGAGCTCCAACTCATGCTGATTTGTAACTAGTTGCAGCTATGACTCCTTTATGAACTTCAACTCAGACTGATTTTTAACCAGTTACAGATGATTTTCGCATGTTCTCTCCATGTTTGCATGAATTTCCTCCAGATTCTCTGGTTTCTTCACATTTTGTTGTCTGGTTTATTTGCTGCGCTAATTGGCCGTAATTGTGAACGAGTATGTCAAGATGTGTGAACTTGGTGTTCTGTGATGGACTGGCGTCCCAGTCAGAGTGTATTCCTGGAATAGGCTCTGGATCTACCATGATCCTGACCAGGATTACAGAAAATGAATGAATGAGCTCATACTGTTTCCTAAATCATTAGTGATATGACTCATTTCTGAACCCCAACATAAAAAGCTCATTTGTAACCACTAACTGATATGACTCCTTTATGAACCCTATCTCAAAATGATTTGTTACCAGTAATTAATATGACTCAGTACTGTACCCCGACTCCCACTGACTTCAGCTTCATGGAGCTGTATAGGGTGGAGCAAAGGCTTAAGAGGTTGGTGGTCTGGTTAAAGGTTATAGAGTTCGTTTGCAGTCTGTGAGCGGTTCGAATCAATGTCAGCACTCAGTCCCAGCCTTCTTTAATAACTTTATATATGGGACAAAGGCATGAAGGGAGAATGCAGACCAAAACACTTAGGAAATTCCGCCCTGCCAAAAAACCTGGATTTGATGGAATGTGTTAGAACATTTCCTTCAACTTCCCATCAACCCACACACAGAGACACTGTACTTCTGTCGTACCCTCCCTACTCCCCAACCCCCACCCACCACCCACCACCACGGGTGCCCTTTCAAATATCAAGCTAGCCTGCAGGACTTAGAACAGAATCCAGCTGCAAAGGGGGTGTTGAAAAAAAATAAATAAGAAGGCATAGAGGCCAAAGAAAAGAGAGCAAGATTGGAATAAATCAATGTGATCTATGTCTCACAGTGACCTCTATAGAAGGGTTGTCTAATGAGCACATTTATAATCATCTGGACATTAGCATTATTGCTCTCTTCAATGGTCTTCAGGATTGTTGCGGTTCTCTAAATCACATTGTGGATTTGTTTGTGTCAGTCTTCTTCCAAAAACATATACTTATTCTTACTCATTAGCGAGGCGCTGAAAATTTCAACTACTACATCAAAATAACTGGAGCATGCTATGGCTGGTTGTCTACATGTAGGAAGATGTAAAAAGTCTGCTGTAAGTTTCAGGATCTCCTAGACATATAATTTAGTCCAAGACTAGGTTTAATCTGTGTCTGGAAAACCAGCCTGGTAATTTATAGATGTGCGCTGATATACAATGTATGTCTGTAGTTGGAGATCAAAGTTTGGACACACTCTTGCTCTACTCAAAGCCAGATGATGAGGAGATGAACGTGTGTGGAGGCCTTCAATATCACCCAGATATGAAATTTCAAACAGACACAAATATCTGTAAGGAGGACCGTAATGCACGCCTGCTGTGCTCAGCCAGGAGAAACATGCACAGACATATTTATGGACAGGACGGACACCAGGAAGTTGATCTGTCTGAAATTTGACTACACATATCATTTTGATGAGCATTATCACATAGAGACCACTGTACCTCAGGGGAAATATGCATTCATCAGTTACAAAGTTTCCCACTAACCCACACCATTTATGTTTACACTCCCCAGCCAATGTAATAGGAACTTGTTCTTGATTCGAAGATCCCTATTCTTGGCTGCAGGAGTGGAACCCAATGTGTTCTTCTGCTGTTGTATGCTAAAATGCTTTACTGCTCACCATGGTTGTAAAGAGTGATTATATGAGTTATTATATCCTTCCTGGCAGCTTGAACCAGTCTGGCCATTTTCCTCTGACCCTCTCTTATCAACAAGGTGTTTGTTTCCACCCACAGAACTGTCCCTCCCTCCCTCACTCACTCAATGTTTTTTTGTTTTTCGCACCATTCTGTGTAAACTCTAGAGACTGTTGTGTGTGAAAACCCCAGGAGATCAGCAGTTTC
>JAODOK010000012.1:71829921-71845795 GCA_027576575.1 Netuma bilineata
GCGAGCTGAGTCGTGCTGCTCTGAGGTAGTCGAAATGCGAGCCGTGTTGGGCTGAAGCGAGCTGAAGTGAGCTGAAGCGAGCTGAAAAAGGGTAGTGGAAAAGGGCCATTAGTAAATATCCATGCAGAGCACAGTTGTTTCAGTGCTGTTGGAACCAGAGGCAAGGGATACAAGTACTTCATTGTGATTTGGTTTAGGTCACGGTGGTCAGTGCAGGGTCTGAGACCCCCTCTTTTCTTTTCCACAAAGAAAAACCCTGCTGATGCAGGTGATGTAGAGGGATGGCTGTACCCCTGTTACAAAACCTCTTGTACATAGTACTCCATAGCTTTTTGCTCTAAGATGGGCAAATACAGCAGGGAGGAAGCATCATGCCAGGAAGCATGTCAATAGCACAGTCATACAGCCAGTGAGGAGGGAGCCCACTGACTTTACCCTTACTGAAGACCTCCATGTGCATATAGTAGCATTCTGGGATAAGCACTGTGGCAATGACATCCGGGCTCTCCATGGTGGTGGAGCCTATTGTGAGCTTGGGCAGACAGAGTTACCATTGTCGACAAGATGTGGGCCATTGCAGAATTTCCCTGGCCTGCCAGGAGATCTGACAGTCATGGAGTTGTAGCCAGGGAAATCCAAGGACAATGGCCTGGTTTTGAGTTTTATTAAGGAAGAAGGACATGGTTTCACAATGTAGAGTGCTGATTTGGAGCTTGAAGGGTTGTATGCATGCGGTGACAAACCTCTCTCCAATGGGTGCACCATCAAAGACCCTGATGTTTAGGGGTTGTTGGCATTCCTGCATGAGTATCTGGAGTTTCTGAGCAACCTCACTGTCCATAAAGTTGCCTACAGCCCCTGGGTCTCTCAGGGCAGAGAGAACATGGACTGACTCTGAGAGCTTTACCAGTACATTTATTTTAAAATATTTGTGTGGAAGCGGCTTGGGGGGGACTCACTGAGAGAGTGGTAGCGGTGTTCAGAACTTCCTCGGTGCCTGCATCAGTCCTTGAGCTTCTTGGACTGAGAAGAACAGTGGGCCAGAAGATGGGTGGCTTCTCCACAGTAAGAACACTGTCCCTACTTGCATCTCTGTTGACACTCTGAGTGGGCCACTCAAGTGTTCAAGATCTCCATGGGCACTGGGGCTTTGGTGACAGGAGTGTCCTGCATGGTGCCATGCAGGGATGGTCAGCTCTTGAGGAGATTATCAAGCCAGATAGACAGATCTATGAATGAGTCGAAGGTGGCTTATTCATCAGGGCACGTGAGCTCAGTCAGGATGAGAAGGTTGAGGATCTGACAAAAAGTGGCTTTCAAGGCTGGTTCATTCCATCCTCTCCCTGCTGTATAGAACTCCAGTGCATACTCCACTACTCATTTCTTCCCCTGCATAATGGTGAGTAGCTTCTCATTGACCTCCATGCCTTCAGGACTGTGGTCAAAGACCCCATGAAATAGCTCAACAAAGCACTCATATAATGTCATTGATTTGCTGCCCTTCTCTTTGCTGTTCAGCGGGGCAGCTCAAATGCCAACTTTGCGGTCGATTTTAACACTCAAAAATATTTTTTTTATTCCATTTATGCAGTATACAAGAGTCAAGCATGGAGATACTATCCACTCAGAAATTTATTTACAAATAAAGGTTCTGCGTATCTGCTTTAATCCCATGGCTGGACATTTAGGGCAGGATAAAACACTAACCCGAATAATGGCCTGGTTCTACTGGCCAGGGATTTGCGGGGACATTCATCGGTGGTGTACAGCATGCCAATTAGTAAATCCCATGGCCACTCCAAAAGCGCCTTTGTTCCATCTCCCTCTAATTGAGACCCCCTTCAAGAGAATTGGTATGGATCTTGTCAGGCCATTAGATCAGTCAGCATGGGGATATCGCCTTATTTTAGTTCTGGTGGACGATGCAACCCTATATCCAGAAGCGGTGCCTCTCCGCAATATCTCAGCATGCAGTATTGCAGAAGTTCTCTTCCGTATTATCTCCTGGGTCAGGATTCCAAAAGAAATCCTGACAGACCAAGCCACTACATTTATGTCACGCACACTGCGCGAACTGTATGGGTTATTGGGAATTAAGTCTATCCGCACCAGTGTCTATCACCCACAAATGGATAGCTTAGTAGAACAGTTTAATCAAACACTCAAACTTAATTTTGGAAATTTGTAAGTGAGGATGCATGTAATTGGGATAAATGGCTCAAAGCCTTGTTATTTGCAGTACAAGAGGTCCCGCAAGCCTCCACAGGTTTTTCACCATTTGAGTTATTATATGGGCGTAAGCCACATGGCATTTTGGATGTGCTATGAGAAAATTGGGAGGAGGGACCTTCACCTAGCAAGAATGAAATTCAATACATTCTCGAACTGCATGCAAAACTCCACACCCTCACACACTTAACCCAGGAGAATTTACGGCAGGTACAAGAACGTCAAATCCAGCTGTACAACAGGGGCATGCACCTTAGAGAGTTCACACTGGGAGAGAAAGTGCTCATATCATTGCCCACATTGAGCTCCAAATTAATCACCAAGTGGCAAGGGCCTTTTGAGGTCACACAGCGAGTCGGGGACATTGACTATGAGGTGAGACAAACAGATAGGGGTGGGGCATTGCAAATTTACCACCTCAACCTATTAAAATGTTGGAATGAGGGGGTTCCCATGGCATTAGCATCGGTAGTTCCAGAGAAGGCAGAGCTGGGGCCGGAGGTGAAAAAATGAAAAAATCTCAAGCCACTCTGGTCCCTTGTGGAGACCACCTCTCACCAGCCAAACTCATGGAGGTGGCCAAGTTGCAAAAGGAATTTTCCGATGTGTTCTTGCCCCTGCCTGGCCACACCCACTTCATAGAACACCACATTAAGATGCCCCCGGGGGTGGTGGTGTGTAGCCACCCTTACTGCTTGCCCGAACACAAAAAAAAAGGTGGTTTGGGATGAACTCAAGGCCATGCTCAGCATGGGCATAATTGAGGAGTCCCACAGTGACTGGAGTAGCCCGGTGGTCTTGGTTCCCAAGGCTGACGGGTCGGTCCGGTTCTGTGTGGATGATAGAGAGGTCAAAGCGGTGTCTAAATTTGATGCATACCCAGTGCCTCACATTGATGAATTGCTCGATTGGTTAGGCACTGCTTACTTTTATTCGATGCTGGATTTAACGAAGGGATATTGGCAGATCCCCTTGATTCCTCTGTCCCAAGAGAAAACTGTCTTTTCCATACCGTTTGGGTTACACCAATTTTTCATGCTTCCTTTTGGGTTATTTGGGGCTCCCGCTACGTTCCAGCAGCTTATGGACAAGATTCTCCACCCTCATGCTGCCTACACACCAGCATACCTTGACAATATAATTATTTATAGCAAGGATTGGCAGCAGCACCTTGAACACCTTAGGGCCATTCTAAAGTCACTGAGGCATGCAGGTCTCACAGCTAACCCGAAAAAGTGTGCAATTGGGTGGGTGGAAGTACGGTATCTGGGTTTCTACTTGGGTCACGGGCAGGTGTGTCCTCAAATTAACAGGACTGCAGCAATTGCGGCCTGCCTCCCAAGACCAAAAAGGGGGTAAGACAGTTCCTGGGGCTGGCTGGCTACTCTCATTGGTTCATGCCTAATTATTCAGATGTCACCAGCCTGCTAAATGATCTCACTAAAAAAGGAGCATCAGATCCAGTCCAGTGGACAGAGTAGTGCCAACAGGGGCTGGGGGCCATTCTGTCCCAGAAGGTGAAGGGTGAGGAACGTCCCATGCTGTACATAAGCCTCAAGCTCTCGATGCGTGAAAGCAAATACAGCACTATCGAAAAAGAATGTCTGTCTGGCCATCAAGTGGGTGGTCCTCACCCTCCAATACTACCTGTTGGGATGCCCTTTCACCCTCTCCAGTGGCTCCACCACATGAAGGATGCCAACATGCGGATCACTCATTTGGTGCAGATGGTGGCGGACTTCCTGTCCAGTAAGGGGGGTGAGTCCACTGCAGGCTGGACGGCTCCCCAGCCTGAGTCGGGTGGTGGGGGTATGTGACAGAGGGGGCATGGCCAAGCATCAGTTTGTGAATGGAGGGCGGGGTCGTGGAAGGTAAGTGGCCAAGTTGTTACACCTGTTGTCAATTAATGTGGGTGTGTTTGTTGCAGTGATGGGGGAGCATAAAAGGAGTAGGAGAGCAGAGAAGAGTGCCTGGGACCAGAACACGACTGTGTGTGTATGTGTGTGTCCTAGAGTGAAGCTGAAAAGCTGTCAATAAATGTGTGTGAACATTATCTCCTGCCTGCCATTCTTCTGTACTCCACTCACATCAGGGAAATTATTACAGTGGTGCCAAAATCCGGGAGTACCAAAGGGAGTACCCATGGAGTCCTCGCCGTTCAAGGACCTCATCCATGCCCTCACTACCACTCAGCACAACCAGCATCAAGTGCTGACCACCCTCTGGAAGGAGCAGGAACAACACTTCAAAGCCTTGGTGCTGGCCCAGCAGGAGGATCGCCAGGTATTCTGGCATCTGCTCATCTCAGCGGGGTCTCCGACTGCCACCACAGTGGACCCTCCCCACCTCACCCTAACGAAGATGGGCCCGCATGATGAGCCAGAAGTCTTCCTAGCGCTCTTCGAGCAAGCAGCCAAAGCGTGGGGGTGGCTGGTCGAGCAGTGAGCAGTGCACCTACTTCCGCTGTTGACTGGCAAGGCACAGCTCGCTGCACTGCAGCTCCCTGCCGAAAGCCAGTTCATATACATCAACTTGAAGTGAGCTGTCCTACAACATGTCGGCCACTCCCTGGAACATAAACACACACAGTGTTCCACAGTGTGTGGAACATAAACACACACATAAATACACACAGTGCATCAGCACTTCCGGATGCTGAAGTTGGAGGAGGTCGGCCAGCCATTCACGTTCGGCCAACAGCTCTGGGATGCCTGCCGGCAGTGGCTGAGGGCACATGACCGCGATGCTGAGGGAATCATTGACCTGGTGACACTGGAGCAGTTCATCGCATGACTTCTGGGAGGAATGGTGGAATGGGTCCAGTGTCATCACCTGGCATTGCTGGAACAGGTCATCGAACTCACAGAGGACCACCTGGCAGCGGTTCCGATGGCAGGAGGATGTGTCACCTCTTCGCCTTTTTTCTCTCCTTCCCCCTCCCTCTCTTCTTCCCTTCCCCACCTTGTTCCTCCACCACAGAGGAGTGGACCAGCTCCCCCCAGCCAGCCTGACGCACCCATGGTGTCCTCCCATTTTCTCCTTCCGTGTCTGTGTCGTCTCTCCCTCAGGTGAGTGACGCCCATAACACCAGTGCAGAGGGAAAGCCTGGGCCAGTGTGCTGGTGCCGCAGGGAGCCGGGACATCTTCACAGTTAGTGCTCTGTAATGGAGGTGGAAGTGGTGGTCCGGATCCTTGATGCACCAGAGACCGCCCTCAATCGAGCCAGAGCGTATCATATACCGGTAAGTGTACAAGGGGATACATATCACACCTTGGTGGATTCCAGCTGTAACCAGACCTCAATCCACCAAAGCCTGGTGCAGGGTGAGGCATTGGAGAGAGCACAAGTGGTGAAGGTGCTGTGTGTGCACGGGGATGTTCAAAACTACCCATTAGTGTCCGTCCACATTCTATTTTGGGGAGAAAATCATAGAGTAAAGGCAGTGGTTAATCCTCGTCTCACCCATTCGCTGATTTTTGGGGACTGATTGGCCAAGGTTTAAAGAACTAACAGAACACATAGTAAGAGGTGGATCATGTGTTAGTACATCATGGGAAGATCCTGGTGTGGCATTGACTGGGGAAGCTGTCACAGAGCTGTCTAGGTCAGCACCACATCAGGGCGATACGAGGAGTGAGGAGCAGCCCGCCCCTCCTCCCTCTCTTGGGGATTCCCTTGAGGATTTCCCGTTAGAGCAATTGCGAGACGAGAATCTGCGTCATGCGTTTGACCAAGTGAGAGTAATCAATGGTCAAACTCTCCAGCCAAGCGCGACACCAGCCTTCCCATATTTCGCTATTATTAAGGATAGGTTGTACCAAGTGACACAGAACACTCAAACTGGGGAACAAATAACCTAGTTGTTAATCCCAAAGAGCCGTAGGGAACTCTTATTCCATGCAGCTCACTTTAATCCCATAGCCGGACACTTAAGGCAGGATAAAACACTAGCCCAAATAATGGCCTGGTTCTATTGGCCAGGGATTCGCAGGGATGTCCGTTGGTGGTGTGTGGTGTGCCACGAATGCCAATTAGTAAATCCTGCAGCCACTCCAAAAGCACCTTTGCGCCCTCTCCCTCTAATTAAGACCCCTTTTGAAAGAATTGGGATGGATCTCATCAGGCCGTTAGATCGGTCAGCACAGGGATTTTGCTTTATTTTAGTTCTGGTGGACTATGCAACGCGATATCCAGAAGTGGTGCCTCTCCACAATATCTCAACACGCAGTATTGTGGAAGCGCTCTTCCGTATTATCTCCCGGGTTGGGATTCCGAAAGAAATCCTGACAGACCAAGGCACTACATTTATGTCATTCACACTGCACAAACTCTATGGGTTATTGGGAATTAAGTCTATCAGCACAAGTGTCTATCACCCCCAAACGGATGGCTTAGTGGAACGGTTTAATCAAACGCTCAAAAACTTAATTTGGAAATTTGTAAGTGAGGATGCACGTAATTGGGATAAATGGCTTGAGCCCCTGTTATTTGCAGTACAAAAGGTCCCACAAGCCTCCATGGGGTTTTTACCATTTGAGTTATTATATGGGCATAAGCCTCATGGCATTTTGGACATGCTACAAGAAAATTGGGAGGGACTTTCACCTAGCAAGAACGAAATTCAATACATTCTCAACCTGCGCGCAAAACTCCACACCCTCATGCACTTAACCCAGAAGAATTTACAGCAGGCACAAGAACATCAAATCCAGCTGTATGACAGGGGCACACGCCTTAGAGAGTTCACACCGGGAGACAAAGTGCTCGTATTATTGCTCACATCGAGCTCCAAATTAATTGCCAAGTGGCAAGGGCCCTTCAAGGTCACACGGTGAGTCAGGGATGTTGACTATGAGGTGAGGCAAACAGATAGAGGTGGTGCATTGCAAATTTACCATCTCAACCTGTTAAAACATTGTAATGAGGGGGTTCCCGTGGCATGGGTAGTCCCAGAAAAGGCAGAGCTGGGGCCAGAGGTTAAAAAAATAAGAATAAAAAATAAAAAAACATCTCTGGCCACTCCGGTCCCTTGTGGAGACCACCTCTCACTGGCCCAACTCATGGAGGTGGCCAAGTTACAGAAGGAATTTCCCAACGTGTTCTTGCCCCTGCCCGGCCGCACCCACCTCATAGAACACCACACTGAGATGCCCCCGGGGGTGGTGGTGCTTAGCCACCCCTACCGCTTGCCCGAACACACACACACACACACACACACATAAAAAGGTGGTTCAGGATGAACTCGAGGCCATGCTCGAAATGGGCATAATCGAGGAGTCCCACAGTGACTGGAGCAGCCCAGTGGTCCAGGTTCCCAAGACTGATGGGTCGGTCTGGTTCTGTGTGGACTATAAAAAGGTCAACGTGGTGTCTAAATCTGACACATACCCAATGCCTCACATTGACAAGTTGCTCAGTCAGTTAGGCGCTGCTCACTTTTATTCAACACTGGCTCTAACGAAGGGATATTGGCAGATCCCCCTTGACTCCTCTATCCCGAGAGAAAACAGCCTTTTCCACACTATTTGGGTTACACCAATTTGTCATGCTTCCTTTTGGGTTATTTGGGGCTCCCGCTACAGTCCAGCGGCTCATGGACAAGATCCTCTGCCCTCACGCCACCTACGCGGCAGTGTACCTTGACAATATCATTATTTATAGCAATGATTGGCTGCAGCACCTGGAACACCTTAGGGCCGTCCTAAAGTCACTGAGGCATGTGGGTCTCACAGCTAACCCAAAAAAGTGTGCAACTGGGCAGTTGGAAGTACAATATCTGGGTTTCCACTTGGGTCATGGGCAGGTGTGTCCCCAAATTAACAAGACAGCAGTGATTGCAGCCTGCCCGAGGCCTAAGACCAAAAAGGGGGTGAGACAGTTCCTGGGGTTGGCTGGCTACTATCATAGGTTCATACCTAATTATTCGGACATCACCAGCCCGCTAACTGATCTCACTAAAAAGGGAGCACCAGATCCAGTCCAGTGGATGGAGCAGTGCCAACTCTAAGGTAAAAGCTGCACTGTGTGTGGGAGGAGCCACTTTTACACTCCCCTGACTTCTCTCTCCCCTTTGTTTTACAGATGGATACATCGGACAGGGGGCTGGGGGCCCTTCTGGGACAGAACGTGGAGGAATGTCCCATGCTGTACATCAGCCACAAGCTCTCAATGCATGAAAGCAAGTGCAGCACTATCAAAAAGGAGTGTCTGGCCATCAAGTGGGCGGTCCTTGCCCTCCGATACTACCTGCTGGGACACCCTTTCACCCTCTGTTCAGACCACACGCCCCTCCAGTGGCTCCACCGCATGAAGGATGCCAACGCACGGATCACCCGTTGGTATCTGGCACTCCAGCCCTTTAACTTCAAGGTGATCCACAGGCCGGGGGCGCAGATGGTCGTGGCGGACGTCCTCTCCCATCGGGGGGGGGAGGGGAGTCAGCTGCAGGCCGGATGGCCGCCCGGCCTGAGTCGGGCAGTGGGGGTATGTGGCAGCGGGGGCATGGTCAAGCGTCGGTCTGTAACCGGATGGCAGAGTCAGGGAAGGTAAGTGGCAGAATCACTGCACCTGATGTCTATTAATGTGTGTTTGTGTGTCTCCCCCAGTGACTGCACCCTACATAAGGAGAGAGAGTAGAGGAAAGGAGCGCTCTCCCCAACCAGACAACTGATGTGTGTGCGTATCTGTGACTGGGAGTGTGTGTATGACAACTGAAAAGTGTCAAAATAAAGAGTTCTTGGAAACTCAGTTCTGGCCTGCCGTATTTCTGTGCTCCAAGTACTACACTAACCAAGTTAGCTACACTAACTATTTCACCTGCTCCAAGTACTACACTAATCAAGCAACCTACCATCATCAGACCCACTGTGTGCAAATAAGAAGTTAGTTGCCATGCATAGAGGAAGCTGTACACTGAAACAGGCCTTCATCTTTTTGTAAAGCCAGGGTTGCAAATCAGTGAGGAGAAGACTGAATAGAAAGACAGAAACACTCATCACTCACATGACTATCTTCATTAGCTAATCCCTTCCCAATATGGTGTCTTAAGACCGGATTGTGTTAATAGCGTTCCTTATCCACAATTTCTTCAAATTTCCTGCACTTCGTTATCTACTTTATGTGATGCCTCTCCTGCTTCTTCAGCAGGATTCCAACAGTTCATGAAAAAAAGAGCAGAGATTCACAGAGTCTATAATGGAAATGCCATTACACTATCATTGCACTGAGGCCCCAAGGACCTGGACACAAAAGATGCATCAAATTAGAGAAGATCGAAGTGCAAACTCATTAAACTCTCGATCACAGCACATTAGATGCTGAACATTCCAGTGTTCTGCATCTGCTAGCTCTTATTTGTACTTCTTTATGATATTGCTGCTTTGACAAATGAACTAGGGAGGAAATAGAATGCATATATTATGAGTTATTTGCTATTTTGTCCTGATTTGACAGTGAACCCATCATGACTTTTTTCACTCCATTTTATTTCAGCAGATATTAAAAAAAAAGATATTGTAAGGGAAAACTGACTGCTCTGCTGGTTGGTTGCAGCCATACATAATGTGTCAATTTTGCCATTTTTATGGTAAAAAAATAAAATCAAATAAATATCTATCTATCTATCTATCTATGCAATAGGGGCGTGGCTGAGCATCGGTCTGTGAATGGAGGGCAGAGTCAGGGAAGGCGAGTGGTCATGTCACTACACCTGTTGTCAATTAATGTGTGTTTGTGTGTCTCCTTCAGTGACTGCGCCTGATAAAAGGAGAGTGAGAAGGGGAGGTTGGCACCGAGGGCTCGTTGACAGCCTGTATGTGTGTGTGTGTGCGTGTGTGAGACAGTGAGAGTTTTTTGGAGCCCTACGCTGAAAGGTTGTAAAATAAAAACCCCTCTTCAACTCAAACAGCTGCCTGCTGTGCTTCTGTGCTCCACCCACACCTGAATCTCGCTACAGTGGTGCCGAAACCTGGGATGAGCGCAGAAGGGAACAGCCCCATGGAGTCCTCGCCGTTCAAGGACCTCATCCATGCCCTCGCCACAGCCCAGCAGAACCAGCACCAAGCGCTGGTCAGCCTCTGAAAGGAGAAAGAACAACAGTTCGAAGCCTTGGTGCTGGCCCAACAGGAAGACCGCCAGGTGTTCCAGCACCTGCTCGCGTCAGCGGAGCCCACGACCGCCACCGGAGTGGACCCTCCCCACCTTAACCTAACGAAGATGGGTCTGCATGACGACCTGGAAGCCTTCCTTGCGCTCTTCGAGCAGGCAGCGGAGGCGTGGGGTTGGCCGGTGGACCAGAGCGTGGCCCGCCTCCTCCCCCTGCTGACGGGTTAGGCGCAGCTGGCTGCGTTGCTTCTCCCTGCCGACAGCTGTCTTGTGTATGCGGACCTACGGAGAGCCATCCTCCAGAGTGTTGGCCGCTCCCTAGAGCAACAACGGCAGCGCTTCTGCTTGCTGCGCTTGGAGGAGGTCGGCCGGCTGTTCGCGTTCGGGCAGCAACTCCGGGACGCCTGCCAGCGGTGGCTGAGGGCAGATGACCATGACACTGAGGGAGTGATTGAACTGGTGACACTGGAACAATTTGTCGTGCTACTTCCGGAAGGAACGGTGGAGTCGGTCCAGTGTCATCGCCCGGCATCGCCAGGCGATCGAGCTGGCACAGGACGACATGGCGGCAGTTCCAATGGCAGGAAGGCGTGCCTCCTCTTCTCCTCTCTCTTCTCTCTCCTCCTCTCCCTCTGCTTCCTGTCCTCGCCCCATTCCCCCACCACGGAGGTGGGGGCCGGCTCCCCCCCAGCTGGCCCGGCACACCTACGGTGTCCTCCCATTTCCCCCTTCCTTGTCTGTGTCTCCTCCCCCTCAGGTGAGTGATGTCAGTAACACTGGTGCAGAGGGAGAGCCTGGGCCGGTGTTCTGGTGCTGCAAGGAGCCGGGACATCTTCAACATCAGTGATCCACGATGGAGGTGGGCACGGTGGTCCAGGTCTCCGATGCCCCAGAAACTGTCCTCGATTGGGCCAGAGTGTATCGAATACCGGTAAGTGTCCAAGGGGATACGTATCAGGCTTTGGTGGATTCCGGCTGTAACCAGACCTCAATCCACCAAAGCCTGGTGCAAGGTGAGGCATTGGGGAGAGCACGAATGGTGAAGGTGTTGTGTGTGCACGGGGATGTTCACAACTACCCTTTAGTGTCTGTCCACATTTTATTTAGAGGGGAAAAACAGTGTAAAGGCAGCAGTTAACCTTTGTCTCACCCACTCACTAATTTTGGGGACTGATTGGGCGGGGTTTAAAGAATTAATGATGCACATAGTGAAGAGTGGGTCCTGACATAATTCAGCTAGGGAAAGCCCTGGGGTAGCATTGGTGGGAGAAGCGGTCATAGAGCCATCTACGTCAGCACTGTGTCAGGGCAATCCGCAGAGTGAGGAGCACCCCGCCCCTCTTCCCTCTCTCAGGGATTTCCCGTTAGAGCAGTCACGAGACAGGACTCTGTGGCATGCATTTGACCAAGTGAGAGTAATTGATGGTCAAACTCTCCAGCCAAATACGACACCAGCCTTCCCCTACTTTGCTATTATTAAGGATAGGCTATACCGAGTGACGCAGGACACTCAAACTGGCGAAAAGATAAACACAGCTGTTAATTATAAAGAGTCGCCAGGAATTCATATTCCAGGTAGCTCACTTTAATCCCATGGCCGGACACTTGGGGCAGGATAAGACACTAGCCCAGATAATGGCCCGGTTCTATTGGCCAGGGATTCAGGGGATGTCTGTCGGTGGTGTGTTGCATGCCATGAATGCCAATTAGTAAATCCCGCAGCCACTCCAAAAGTGCCTTTGCGCCCTCTCCCTTTAATCAAGACCCCTTTCAAAAGAATTGGGATGGATCTCATTGGGCCGTTAGATTGGTCAGCACAGGGATATCACTTTATTTTAGTTCAAGTGGATTATGCAACGCGATATCTGGAAGCAGTGCCTCTCTGCAATATCTCAGCATACAGCATAGCAGAAGCACTCTTCCGCTTTATCTCCTAGGTCAGGATTCTGAAAGAAATCCTGACAGACCAAGGCACTACATTCATGTCACGCACACTGCGCGAGCTGTATGGGTTACTGTGAATTAAGTCTATCCGCACCAGCGTTTATCACCCACAAACGGATGGCTTAGTAGAACGGTTCAATCGAACTCTGAAAAATATAATTTGGAAGTTTTTCAGCGAAGATGCACGTAATTGGGATAAGTGGCTCGAGCCCCTGTTATTTGCAGTACGAGAGGTCCCACAAGCCTCCGCAGGGTTTTCACCATTTGAATTGTTATATGGGCGTAAGCCGCGTGGCATTTTGGACGAGCTACATGAAAATTGGGAGGAGGGACCTTCAACTAGTAAAAACAAAATTCAGTACATTCTTGACCTGTGCGCAAAACTCCACACCCTCATGCACTTAACCCAGGACAATTTGCGGCAGGCACAAGAATGTCAAAGCCGGCTATATGACAGGGGCACGTGCCTTAGAGAGTTCACGCCGGGAGACAAAGTGCTCATATTATTGCCCACGTTGAGTTCTAAACTAGTCGCCAAGTGGCAAGGGCCCTTTGAGGTCACATGGTGAGTCGGGGACATTGACTATGAGGTGAAGCGAACAGATGGGGCGGGGCACTGCAAATCTACCACCTCAACCTTTTAAAATGCTGGAATGAGGGGGTCCCTGTGGCATTGGCGTTGGTAGCCCCAGAGAAGGCGGAGCTGGGGCCAGAGGTAAAAAAGATAACATCTCGGACCACTCCGGTCCCTTGTGGAGACCATCTCTCACTGGCCCAACTCACGGAGGTAGCCAAGTTGCAGAAGGAATTTTCCGACATGTTCTCGCCCCTTCCTGGTCGTACCCACCTCATAGAACACCACATCGAAATGCCCTCGGGGGTGGTAGTGCGTAGCCGCCCTTACCGCTTGCCCGAACACAAGAAAAATGTGGTTCGGGACGAACTCAAGGCCATGCTCGAAATGGGCATAATCGAGGAGTCCCACAGTGACTGGAGCAGCCCAGGGGTCCCAAGACAGGGGTCGGTCCAGTTCTGTGTGGACTATAGAAATGTCAACGCGGTGTCTAAATTTGACGCATACCCCATGCCTCGCATTGATGAGTTGCTTAATCGGTTAGGCGCTGCTCGCTTTTATTCGACACTGGATCTAACAAAGGGATATTGGCAGATCCCCTTGAGTTCTCCATCCCGAGAGAAAATGGCCTTTTCCACACCGTTTGGGTTACACCAATTTGTCACACTCCCTTTTGGGTTGTTTGGGGCGCCCGCTATGTTCCAGCAGCTTATAGACAGGGTCCTCTGCCCTCACACTGCCTATGCGGCTGCCTATCTAGACGACATTATAATGGAGCCGGAAGGCTCCCCGGCCTGAGTCGAGTGGTGGGGGTATGAGGCAGCAGGGTCGTGGCCAAGCAGCAGTCTGTGAATGGAGGGCAGGGTCAGGGAAGGTAAGTGGCTGTCATTCCACCTGCTGTCAATTAATGTGTGTTTGTTACAGGGATGGAGCATAAAAGAGAGAGCAGAGAAAAGGAGCCCTCTCCCTGACCACAATGCATGTGTAAGTGAGTGAGTGAGTAAGAAAGAAAGAAAGCTGAAAAGCTAAATAAAGTGGTTTGGCTAACAAACTCTCGCCTGCCGTGCTTCTGTGCTCCACCCACATCAGGAATTGCTACAGGGGGATAAAAAGCAGCAAAGCTTACAAATGGATGAAAGAGAAAAGAATTGGTTAAAGCTACAAGGACCTCAGAACTTAGCATCTGTTTGCCAGAATGCAAGTAGATCTAGAAGTTTGAGGACTAAAATTAAATCAAAAAAAGTTAGAACAGATGGATCTAGACTCTAGATATAGTTCTATAGAAAATCTAGTCACCAACATTAACATGTTAGACTAGATCTAATCCAACATCAATATCCTGGACTAATATCAATTAATGCTATTAGTTAATACTAACAATAATACTAAATGCGAGACCTTGTCGAGGCTGATTGCAAATGGACTGCAATCATTCAATTCTTCATTTTAAAGCAGGCCTAACCATTAGGTCTAACAATATTATAGTACAGCAATAAATCTAAAATGTTAGATCTTTACAGTTAAGCTGCTGTACATCAATCGGCCTAACATTATTGTCAATATTTGGCCCATGAGCTCATTTTAGGTAATTTACAAATCTATATTCTCTGATATTCTGTGGTAATATTAAAACCAACAGTCCCAATGAACCACGTTATTGGTGATTTGTGCAAAATACAGACCCATGATCAAAGCTAAGTTTATTAAATCAACACTGACAAGTCATTCATCAACCTTTCAAACTTCTCCTTTAAATTATTTAAAAAATTTTTTTTGACACAATCAACCAATTAGTTGGAATGTGGAAATCTGTGGGAGGACTTCAAGCTGTATTTTTGCTCTAACATCAGCATGGTACATTTTTCTTTAAAAGCCACATAATGCCTTTTTGTAATGCTTCAGATGAATATACATTATTAATTCATTTTGGTTGTTACTAAAGCACAGGGGGGATATAAATTGTCATCAAGCAGGGCTGAACGATATGGACAAAATTTCATATCTCGATATCAATGTGATATGACTACGGGTTCGGTGAAAACCAAGCATTTTTCTATATCTATAAATCTCTATATCGTTGCTTTTTCGATATTAATATGTTGAATGTTCATATCTAGATATAGGATACGATAACGATATATCGTTCAGCCCCATCATCAAGCACAAAAAACTAATTGATAAATCGCAGTTTCCGGAACCCAGAAGAAGGCAGCCTTGCCCCAGAGCTAATCTCACATGACATCATGCGTGGAACCCCAGTTATATGGGTCATTTCGGTTCATTGGACTCTGTGCTTGTTTACTCGCTGAAATTGGATATTATTGTTGGAATCTTACAAAAATAACGATGGGGAAGGGCTGCATTGTGTTTGGATGTTCAAATCCATATACAACAGAACATTCGCATATCGAAAGCGACAGCGAGTGAGGTTTGTGCAAACGAAGCAGGCAGATTTCGTGTTGCCTACTAATAATAAATCTGATTCATCAAGTGTTCACCACCAGAATGACCACATGGGAATTAGTGGAGCAAAAAGAAACCCATTTATTTAATAAAGGACATTGGAGCAGACATTTGGATAGTTCATCGATTTCCCTATTATTCTCCCTCTCTTTTACACACACACCCCAGATGCAGGATTATGAGCAACATTTACATACTCGTGACATCCAATCTTATCACATCTCATGGTTTTCCCCAAAGCGTTTTAGCGTATCGGGTCCAATACGCTTAGTCGCTTTAGTTAAAATCCGATACGCTTAGATTCATACCGATACGTTAAAATTTTCTACCCACAAGTAACTTAATACATAGGAGAGCAAATAACAGATCCATTCACACATTGATTTGTATTAAACACGCGGCCTTTTTTTCCAATGTTTCTGTTCATTCTGCCAAAGTAGTCAAGTCAAGTTTATTTGTATGTTGCTTTTAACAATAAACATGGTTGCAAAGCAGCTTTACAGAATTTGAACGACTTAAAATATGAGCTAATTTTATCCCTAATCTATCCCCAATGAGCA
>JAODOK010000012.1:72400514-72413499 GCA_027576575.1 Netuma bilineata
GAGCACCCGGAGGAAACCCACGCGGACACGGGGAGAACATGCAAACTCCACACAGAAAGGCCCTCGCCAGCCACGGGGCTCAAACCCGGACCTTCTTGCTGTGAGGCGAGAGCGCTAACCACTACACCACCGTGCCGCCCCCAACAATTACTTTTTTTTTAATTTAGTAAAGTATTTTTATCCATTTAAAGTTCCATCTAATGTTGTGTAACATCCATGAAAAAGTTAGTTTGTCTTCCTGGTTATGTTCTAGCAGCAATAAACAGTCTTTCAAAATAATCACAGTGGGCTTTTTTGGCCTGTTCAGATCCACTGTGTGCTGTACACTGATGTGGGGGTTCTTCATGGAAAGAAAAGCATTCTGTAAAGCCAGAATTACAAATCAGTGAGGAGAAGAAGACAAAAGGGAAAGAATGAGAATGAGCAATACTCTCATATTTTTTTAATATTATTTATTTATTTATTATTTAAATCACCACACTTATCAATTATGTCCCATTGCTGCGTTCTGAAAGAGGAAATTTTGGAATGGATTTTCTTTGTAGTCTCAAATTAACAATAATTTAGTCAGAATTTCATAGTCATCATCATTTCCCCGATGTGACTTCTCTCCCTTTCTCTTAGTAGGACTCCAAAAGTTCATAAAGAGATTCACAGAGGCTGGAATGGAAATGCCTCAATAGTACAGTCACAATGAGGATCATAAAGACCTCATCATAAAAACATGGATGAAATCAGAGAAGACTGGAATGCAAACTCATTAAACTCTCGATCTCAGCACAGTACATGCAGAACAATACCCTGTTCTCCATCTGCTCATAAGATCATATTCGTCCTGCTACAATTATAGTAATTCCCTGTCTCTGTAGAGAGGATGTGAAGAAAGAAATTAGTATCATTTTTTATACCTCATGCTCATCTTGTTTTAAATCTGGGAAATGATTATTAAGCGTCGCTGGCTCTACAGGTTAGCAGCAACGGCTTTGTGTTTATGTTACGTGTCTCATGTCTTTAAATTTTCCACCAGACAAAACAATCTAATGCATGGTATTGATAAACAATGTAAAAGAGGAAATTTAGGACAAAACCATGTTATTGACAGTGCCTTGATGTGCACAGTGGTTTAGCTCAGTATGTCCAAACCTCTGGAGAAGGTAGAGCAGTCGTGGATCACTGTTGTGAACCGGTTGCTCTGTTTTCTAAGGAAATGAAATGGAAATCAAAAGGAAGTTGGAAGGTAACGTAAAGGAAAGGAAATGGGAAGGGAAGTGAAAAAGGAAACAAAGTGGAAATAAAGTGGGAAAGTAATAAATATTACATACGCTTTTAATTAATAGTACACTGCAACCCCGCAATAACAAACTCCTTGCTTGGGGGATGTCCAAATAGTTTGTTATACTGAAAAGTTCGTAATACTGAAATGGATCCACTTGTCACACCAAACCCTTATGTTATATGCGAAACTTTAGGCACATTCTCCTGATCATGAATTTCTCCTTCCGAGTCACTATTGCAGCTCATTGACTGATTTAAAGGATCACGAACGGAGGCGATGATTGATTTATTTGTCTGTTATGGAAATGACGGCAGTTACCACAGTCAATGTCCACCGACTGACTCGCTCTGTTTTCTAAATCTTCACCATTCAGTTCATTCATATGTTGCAAATCACTGATGATGTCATTTATGTCATGCTATGGGGCGGGGCTGAGCAGGGGGTGTAAAAACGCCACTGGGGTGCTTTAACTAGGTGTTAAGTTTATCAGTATCAGCAGTCATTTTGTCCTTTTATCGATCCTTTGATCACCGTTTTCGATAATTGCTAGTGATCGATACCTAAGCGAGGCTCATTAAGCCTTTGTTTTATGGTGTTAACACATATTGTTAACTTGACTGCGGACTTGATTACTTACTGTTTGTCTCTGGGAGAAGAGGAGTGCATGGCTCAGTGTGTCATGTAAGCAGGCGAATTATGAAAGTAATTGCAGGAAGAGTGTTTATTTATTTACAAACAGGCAGGCAAATAGGCCAAAAATGTACAACAAAGGCAGCAGGGTTGTGAACTGGACAATGGTCATGTGAGGCACAAACAGAATGCTGGAGACAAAGATGAAAGGCAGAGTCCAAATACACAAAACAAAGTCAAAATCAGAAAGGCAATACACAGATAATAAGGCTTGGTAATGTGAGACACTTGTTACAGCATGTATACTTCGCCAAGTCTGTGTGTTTATAGAATTCTGATAAATGTGCGCTGTGATTGCGCTCTAATCCAGAACAGGTGTAATTAGTAATGGCACTCAGTGCTCTGAGCACCAATGCACGTAGACATGACACAATGATTTTATTTATTTATTTATTTATTTTTTAAGAATCCAACTCATTGTCATTACAGATGGGGGACACGAACTTCATTTATTATATGCAAACGTTTGTAGTAAAAGAGTTTGTTATAGTGGAATTGCAGCATATATGGAAGGAGAACAAAGGTTTTTGTAGTGCAAATTATGCCCTCAAACACATCCTGCCTTCTGTCTTATCACAATTCGACATACTGTTTCCTTCCTTTCTATCTCTGACTCCACTTCAAATCCTGAGATCAGAGCAGGAATGAATGTCTCACGTATCTGAATATCAAAACGTATTTAGTCATCAGACTGCTTCAATTCTGATTATTTTACCATTCTGGGGAATTTATGTGTACTGATGACTAAATATTGCATTAATCTTTCTGTTTTATCCACAGCTGTTCATTTTTCTTTGATATCAAATATCTGTTTCTTCTCTAAACAAGCAAGAAACACTAATGCTCTAATGATGGAGTTTAAAGTACATGCTCTTTGAACTTTTCAACATTTTGAGATGTTTAGCCTTGGAATTGAAATGAATTTACATTAGCTTTTATGTCATTAATTTACACATAATATTAAACCTGGGGAAAAATCAGTGTAGTTCATTTCACAGCCGATGTTGAATGCTCAGGGGGTTTATGCCATGAGGAAGTTATGCAGATGTCCTGAACACGAACCTTGAATGTTACCCCAAACAAAGTATAATCAGCATTACTTTACATTGTGTCAAGCTTTCAGCTTTCTCTCTCTTTCTAGGTTTTCTGTTTTTTTTTTCCTTTTAATTCTGCACTTTGAATGCACGTCTCTTCCTGTTTCCATTTGTCCATTTCATTCATAAGCATGAAAACAACCACACAGAGGTTTGAAAATCTTTTCAGGGCCGTAATCCATCACAATGAAAATCAGGTCACCTTTTTCTTCACCTCTTTAGTGAAAATATCAATTCCACACACAAGTATGTTTTCTTCACCACATCAATGAAAATATTAATCTATTCCAGGCACAAGTTATTTAACCTTGGTGAAAGTTTGAATACTGACCAAGGTTGTATGTTTTATCCAAACGTTTCTCTTCAAATGCTTGTTTCTGATATTTTTCACTTTTACACCACAGTGCTGTTGAATTCTTAAACCAGATTGGTCAGAAAAAGTGTTGATTAATTTCCTAGAACAGCAGCTCTGACAGTAGTGCAGCTGCAAATCACAGGTTTATTTGACTAGTCCAGGTTATATTGTTAAAATGTTCACTTTTTCATGAAAGCATGAAATTTGGTACACTGGTACAATTTGTGGCCTTGAATATTTTCAGAAATGGAGCCATCGCAAAAACGTCTTGGGGTTGGCGTGGCTGCCATTTTGCTTTCTGCCATAACTGAATGGTGAAGCCATGGCCAGATGGATAGAGAAACAGCTTTGGGACCAAAAGGTCACTGGTTTGATTCCCTGAACCAGCAGGATTGGCTCAAATGCCCTTGAGCAAGGCACCTAACTCCCAACTGCTCTGACAAGTGTGGTGATGTACCTTGTGTCTGATTAGCCAAAGAAAAACTGATGATGTGGTTATCAGTTCAGGCAAGAACTTGGCTGTAATAATAATAACCAAATTATATATTTTGTACCATATCTCTTGAATGAAACTTGACAAAAGGTGGTCTACCCCTGTGTTTTGATGGTCAGTGATTACAATGATCCCATGTACAACATCATAAACTGTTCCGGTGAGGAGGTAATAGCGAATTGATTGATGTAGTGAGAGAGAAACTAGGCTAGACTTTAAATACCATGTGTGTTGCATGCATGGTGTGTAGAGTTTTAAAAGCATAATCTGTTTATTCATTAACCCTGTCAATACAGTGAGCATGTTAAAACCATTAATAATATTAAGAACAATATTTGTATGACCATAACAACTTAGCTTAAATATCAACTTAACTTAAAGCATTTATTTCAGAAACACATTTGATTGCGTTGTTGTTGAACCTATTCTCCACTGTCTCCTTAGCATTGACACAGCTGTTCACTTTAAAGTGTTTGTTTGTTTGTTTATTTTTAATATTCACAGATACTGTGATTTCATTCTCACAACCTAATTCACCATTAACTATTCACCTGAACAGTTTATGATGTTTGTGGTATCGTTGGACTCTTTGACCAACAAAACACCAGGGTAGACATCAACTTTTCTGTATTATCATCTTTAGTTTAGGAGATATGATGCAAAATGTATAATTAGATTATGCCGAAAAGTAAAATGGCCACCATGAGGCATTTTTGTGATGGCTCCATTTCTGAACATGTTCACAGCCCCAAATTGTACAAGTGTACCAAGTTCCATGTTTTTATGTAAAAGCGAGCATCATCTCAAATGTGGCATTTATCACCTGGACTATAATGTGCTTGTTCTATCGCTTCTATAGTCATAGTTCTATCGCTTCTATAGTCTATATCGCTTTCTGTGAGGAATCTTCAGGACAGTGGACTTTTCAGTTTCTTGGTCACATGATAAGCTTATTTTGTTGTATTTCTTGGTGGTGGTGGTGGTGGGTTTTTTTTTTTGTAAAAAAAAAAAAAGAGAGGCCAGTGAAGGAGCAACTGGTTATAGCTGCTATAAAATAAGTAATAACAGGAACAAACTTATGTATTTCAAGGATGTTTCACAACATTAAATGTAACTATAAATGAATAAAATGTGTGACTTTCAGGGCATGCTGTATGACACAGAGTATGAGATACAGAATACGCTGTCTGCTTGGTTTTATCATAGAAAGAAAGAAAGAAAGAAAGAAAGAAAGAAAGAAAGAAAGAAAGAAAGAAAGAGTAATGTTTCTGGCTAAGGCAATGGTGTGAAATATCATGGTCAGCCCTTTGTCCATGCTTGTTCTCCTTACATGCTAAATCAGTGTGCATTGGTCAGATCTCATGACTTCTTCTTCCAGTCCTATTGTAATGTCTTTATTTATTACAGCAACAGTGCAAACCTTGGAGGAGTGTTTTATATTACCACACCATTAGCAATAATCAGTACCTTCCATCCAAGCTCAGAGGAAACTCATGGGGAGAACATGCAACCTCCACACAGAAAGGTCTGAGACAGCTGCAAAGTTTGAACCCAGACCCCTTTTGCTGTGAGGCGAAAGTGCTAACTACTGCACCACAATGCTGCACTTTGCTAAGTGATTTTGCTTATTAATGCTGAAATGTCATATATCATATAAGACAATAATCTGTGATTTAAGACTGCTGCCATGTTGTTTTTATTGTTTTATTTTTCATATTATTTCTCTAAAAATGCCACATGACCTTCACATTTGATTGAGTTTCAAAGCCAGGAAAAAGCATGTATTTATTTTTTCTTTACAAACTGAAATATTCATAAACAAACCATGTATTGTTTGAAATGGTCAAAATGGCCAACCAATGATCTGCGTAAATAAATAGTGTTTATACTTCACACTCTCTGTAAGATGGCTGCTTACACTTGCACTGCCCATAGCCATTGATGATTACAAGTGCACCATCATTGTGAGTCAGCTCATACTCGTTATAGGGCAGCTGTGCGGCCGGGTCTGCCATTGGCTGCCTTTCCTGTGTCCGGTTCTGTTGCCTATTCTGAATGGTCAAGCAGTGGTGGGTTCGTCGTATAGAGTGTGGACAGCACTTCCATGATATGTACACTATGAAAATGATGAGAAAGAAGAAAAACAAAAGAGCCATGGTACCTACAATCATGATCTGGGTTAGTACCATGTTGTCCATCATAGCAGAGTTGTCAGTAACATTTTTCACCTCATCTGTGGTGACAGTCATGGTAGTTTGTGGGGTTTGGGAGGTTATAACAGCAGGAGTGAAAATACTAAAGCTCCCCAGATTGTCTGTATAGAAGTCTTGTGTTGGTGTCTGCATATTCCCAAACAAAGGTCTAGTGAACTGTTGGGGTAACGTTGCCTCCATCGTGGTGCTGGTTGGTGCAACAGGTGCTAAGATGTTTTGGCAAAGTTGGAATCCATGAACGGCATCGAGTATTTCCTCACCCTGTGTGTACTCAGGGCTGTGGCATAGGATGGATTGCTCCCATCGACCCTTAAACTTACTAAGCCAACTGGCTAAGTTGCAGATTCTGTTGGTACATTCCCAAAGGTTGCTGGACAACCCAATAGTGTTCAGAGATTTCCACATATCCATGGTTTGGGTATCAAGGCTGGTCAACTTGTTGTTATCCAGTAGTAGAATCTTAAGGTTCGGTAAAGTTTCAAACACTTCAGGGGTTAGACCATGTATCTCATTCCCGGTTAGATCCAGTTTTTCCAGAGTGGTCCACTCCCACTCCATGGTACATGTTAAATTGTTAATCTTGTTCCATTGCAGATAGAGGAACTGGAGGGTGACAAGACGTGGGAAGTGCGCCAGATTGATCTTGGTCAAGTGGTTGTGTTCCAAATGGAGCTCCTGTAGCTTTATTAGCCCAGTGAATCCATTCCGAGCCAAGCTCCGAAGCCGGTTGTTGCTTAAACCAAGGTATTCCAGACTCCAACAGTCCCAGAAGGCCCGCACAGGCATAGTCCTCAGTAAATTGGACCTCAGGTGGAGGATCTGGAGCTTCCTAAGCCCATGAAAAAGCTCGGGCTCCAGCGAAGTCATCTGGTTGAAGGATAGATCCAGGATTTGGAGGTTGATGAGGTGGATGAAGGTTGTGTTGGGCAGCTTGGTAATGCGGTTGGAGCTCAAGTTCAGGTCCTTGAGCTTGTAGAGACCCTGGAAAGCATCTTCATGCACAGTGTGTATTTGGTTGTGGTCCAAGTGGAGCCAGGTTAGTTGGGTGAAGCCAAAAAATTGGTCAGGATTCAGCTCGGTGAAACTGTTGTGCCGGAGCGAGAGTCCCAGGGCTCCTCTGTCCACGCCATCTGGGGGCGTCAGGAGTCCCTGCGTGTCGCAGTAAAACTGCAGGTCCTCGCAGCGGCATTTCTGAGGGCAGGCTGTGCATGACGCAGGAGGGAGGCACAGTAGCATGCTGATCACACAAAGTGCTGCTGGTGCTTGTCCCACCAATGGCCACCTTGGAATGAAAACCTGGGTAGGTTTAGAGATAAGCACATCTGATCTCAGCAGGGCAGAAGTATATATGCACATGTATGGAATATCCAAACCTCAAATTCTGCATCAAAATTAATATTTGCTGGTAAACCAAGAAATAGAGACTGACATACAGATGGGAAAGGGGATATACATGTATATAAACCCCCCCTTTCCACTCTGCATCAGTCTCTAGCTCTATATAAAGTCTTAGTAAATATTAATGTTGATGCAGAATTTGAGATTTGGATATTGTTTGCAAGCTTAAAATTGTGTTATTTTCCCATTTTAATAATAATATATTCATTAACACTTATTATGCCAAATGCCCAAATGTATACGTTACTCAGTCAGCTGTTTCAGATGTTAAATCTGTTGCTCATTTGCAGATTTCTGAATCGATTCCATCTCCATATTCCACTTTACCTCTTCCTATGGACTGTATTTATGCTGCATTTAGGGACCATATATTAATGACTTTATGAACTCATCATTATAATTTCTCTATTCTATAATACTGTTGTTATTTAAAAACAATATAAACCACAAGTTTTGATGAATCAAACTGGGGAAATGGCATTAAAAAAAGATGGCATTTTAAGTGCATGGGCAGTCTATTCCCTCACTTTCTCCCTGCTGTCTTTTCAATTCACTATTCATTCCCTATTCAGGTCCAGACGATGTAAATCAAAGAGTGAACTTACCCATTCTTTTGTGAACATCAGTGACTGCATTCAACTGTCCTTTTCTGCAGACTTCTGGAAAAGCCAGATGAAGGACAAATCCAAGGGGAAAAAAGCCAGTGGAGTGAATGCAAAAAGAATTAATAATGACAAACCGAGCTTCCTGATCTGAAACACATTCAGAAATTCCATGTTGTATTTTGGTTCTTGTCCAGAGCTGTGTTCTGAAAGATAAGCGAGCTGCAGATGGTAAAGTGCTGTCGATCATCCGTGCCATTTATCCCTCTCTCGCTTGCTCATTCTGGCTTGTGCGCTCTCTCTCTCTCTCTCTTTCTCTCTCTCTCTCCCCCCTCTCTCTTGCTCTCTCACTGTCTCTCCACTCCCTTTCTCACTTGCTTTCTGCCTTGCACTTGCAATATGCTAGCCTGTTTTTATTCACTCTTTCCTCTGCATTTATTTCCTCTTTGATGCGTCATCATCAGAATATTGATCATTTCAGCTCATGTGGAAAATCACAGCTGAAATGAACACTGTAAATCTCTCACTGCCTCTTTCCCCATCTCATCAGCTGGTCTCTCATTAGAGATGCGTGTGTGTGTGTGTGTGTTTTGCAGCTCTGCCGTCCTGTGGAATTCATTTACATCTACATCTCTGCTGGGGATTTATTTTTCTTACAGATTGGTTAGATTGTAGATTATAATATCAAATCACATTCTTACTATCATCTATATATTTAATGATGAATTTATTACTGAATGGTAAAAAAAAAAAGTTGTTCATTTCGTTTGAGAGACTGCTATTGCAGCAGGTAGCATTGCTGCCTTAGAGTTCCTGGGTTCCTGGTTTGATCCTGATCCTTGATCCATCCCCATGTCCATGTGGGTTTCCTCCAGGTTTTCTGGTTTTCTCCCAGTGAATGGGAATATGTTCATTCTGCCATTTGTTCTTCTTTCACCATTCTTTGGTAGAATGACTCGCATGAATCAGGTCATTGTTTTGCTTTATGACCCACTTTCTCTTGAGATTCAGTTCACAGACAAACGTCCTGACCTTTTCCTCTATAATTCACTGGAAAAGTTCAGAATTCATTATTCCATTAATGATGGCAAGTTTTCCTGGCCCGGATTCAGCAAAACAGGCCCCAAACCATCATACTGCCACCACCATGTTTCATAGATGGGATGAGGTTCTTATGCTGGAATGCAGTGTCTTCCTTTCTCATTATGTTACAGGAATTTAGGCGACACAGTGGTGTAGTGGCTAGCACTGTCGCTTCACAGCAAGAAGGTTCTGGGTTTGATCCCAGTGACTTACAGGGACCTTTCTACGTATGTGGAGTTTGCATGTTCTCCCTGTATCTGCCTGGGTTTCCCCCACAGTTCAAAGACTGTTAACATGGGGCAGTCTTGGGCTGAAGTGCCCTTGAGCAAGGCACCTAACCCCTAACTGCTCCCCAGGTGCTGTAGAATAGCTGCGTATTGCTCTGGGTGCGTGTGCTCATTGCTCACTTGTGTGTGTGTGTGTGCATACGTGTGTTCACTGCTTTAGATGGGTTAAATGTAGAGGATAAATTTCATTGTGCTTGAGGGTGCATGTGACAAATACAGGTTTCCTCTTCCTCTTCTTCTTCTTCTTCTTCTTCCTTTCGCAGATGCTCTTATCCAGAGTGACATTCAACATACCCAGAGCAGCCTGGGGAGCAGTTGGGGGTTAGGTGCCTTGCTCAAGGGCACTTCAGCAATTCCTGTTGGTCCAGAGAATCAAACCGGTGACCTTTCAGTCCCAAAGCTGCTTCTCTAACTATAAGGCTTCCCATGGCTTTTTGCTTCTCCAAAATTCATCATCATCATCATCATCATCCTCTTCTTCTTCTTGTGGCTGTTCCCATTAGGGGTCTCCACAGTGGAAAATGTCCCTCCATCTCATCCTGTCCTCCATATCTTCTTCTATCACACCAACCATCCTCATGTCCTCCTTCACCACATCCATAAATCTCATCTTCGGTCTTCCTCTTTTCCTTCTACCTCGCAACCACAAGTAGCACCGGTACCCTCCTGGGAAACAGTTCCAGTGACAACTGTTGTTAACCTGGGCCTTGACTGATCCGGTTTGAAAGTCCTCTTCTTTATCATCCACATAGTGATTTAGCATGAGTTTTATGCTGGATGCCCTTCCTGGCACAACCCTCCCCATTTATCCAGGCTTGAGACCAGCACTAAGAATGCACACTGTGCACCTCAGATTTCCTTTCTCCAAACCTAACACTTCTCATTTAAACCAACAAGTTCTATTTTGGTCTCATCCACCAACAATTGTTTTTTTTTGTTGTTGTTTCCCAATAGCCTTCTGGTTTGTCCACATACAGCTTAAGAAACTGTAGTCAAGCAGTGATGCTGTTTTTCCAACCCTGCCATGCACACCATTGTTGTTCAGTGATCTCCTGATGGTGGACTCATGAACATGAACATTAGCCAATGTGAGCAATGCCTTTAGTTACTTAGAAGTTACCCTGGGTTCCTTTGTGGTCTCATGGTCTATTACATGCCTTGCTTTTGGAGTGATCTTTGCTAGTCTTCCACTCCTGGGGAGGAGAACCATGATCTTGAATTTCCTCCATTTGTCTGATTGTGGAATGGTAGAGTTCAAACTCTTTGGAGATTGGTTGTAAACTTTTCCAACCTGATGAGCATCCACAACTCTTTTTTTCCGAGATCCTTTCCTGTGTTCTGCTTTGTTCATGCACTTTGACAAACATCAGACTTTGGACATCCCTGTCCAGGATCCATTATTCCACTAATGATGGCAAGTTGTCCTGGCCCAGATTCAGCAAAGCAGGCCCAAACCCATCAGACTACTACCATCATGTTTCACAGATGGGATAAGGTTCTTATGCTGGAATGCAGTGTCTTCCTTTCTCATTACGTGACAGACATTTAGCAGACGAGCTTATCCAGAGCAACATACAACATACCCAGAGCAGCCTGGGGAGCAGTCCCCAGGATACTAAATAAAAATTATAATGAGGTCTACTGTAGGGTTTTATGGTCCTTACTCTAAAAGTAATAACATTGAAACATTTTGAGGTTAAATTTTATCTATAAGGGGAAGCAAGCCCTTAGCCCACCAGGTTTGGTTTAGTTTAAATAAAACATGATGTCCACTCACACCTCATTGTCATTCCATTGATTGAAAACACCTGACGATAAGTTCACCTTCAAATTAATGGCTAATCCTAGAGGTTCTCATAGTTTTGCCACTCACTGATGGATCTTTTTCCTCAATAAATAAATGACCAATATAGAAATCTTGAAAAAAAAATCTAAATGTTTCACAGTTGTTTGCCCTATATACTGAATCATAGGTGTTATAACAGACTAGCGCAGTACTCCTCCCTACCAGCAGAGGTCAATGCCTGCTGAATTCTTGTCAGTTGTTCATTTCCTGCTTCCTATCTACCTATTGGGGTTTGTTCACCATATAAGCTCACTATACTGTACTATAATATGTCATTTAATCATTCTTTGTGAAGTCTTGTGGTTCTCTGAACTCGTGAAATTTTTGAGTTGTTTTTTTTTTCCTTATTTCTTATGACAGGTATTACTCCTTCTTATGATAAGAATACTATTTTAACCATTGTCTGCTTTACGACTGCAATTTTGAATTGTAATTTATTCAGTTTTGCACATCATTCATAATCCTTGTGCCATGTTTGGTTCACTACAACAGGACAATGATCAGATGGGGTAAGAATGATGTAATAAGATAATAAGAAGATGGCATACAGTATATGACAATAAACCTAATAGGAGTTGAGTATGTTGGCAATATATTTCTGTACATGTAGTTCTAGTTGTAATTATAACATTAATCAGGAAAAAAAAATGGTTAAATTGAACAATATGGCTTTCACTCATTATTCAGCAGCTTATAAAATAGTACTTGATCCAGCACATGCTATTATTTTGAACATTAAAGAGTGCACATGATATAATCTGATTTATTATTCCTTTAATTCACTATTCTGAGGTGTAGAGTTAATAAAATAATGCCAATGTTTTGGTTAATTGGATGCGCTCTTGTGTAAAGAAAACACAACCATGTTTTGAAGGATGATCTGACCAAGCACTCATGTGCTACACTTACAGCTCATAATTCATAATTTTATCCATAAACTTTTAATGATTCAAACTTCAATATCCCCAGGGCAACAAAAACTTTTTGAGACTTTAATGGATGAAATATTCATTAATTTAATTAAAGGTCCACTTTGTAGGATTCAGTTGATTGCAACCAGCTGAATGCCCCTCCCTTACCCCTCCCTTTCCAAGCATGTATTAGAATATATTATATAGACATGAGTGTTTTACTGGGAAATATGTCACTTGTATTTTTTATACAAGCTACATCCGGGACATGGAGAACCAAAACTGTGACATAAATCTCTATATGTCTCTCATGAGGAAATTGATTAATTGTTTTGATAAATTTGGGGACTCTTTGTTTGTGAATGTGTCGATATAATACAAAAATCACATGTTGGCTTAAATATATGAAGTTTATCTTCTCGTGTTGAAAAACTCACATTTTTCATATGAAATACATTGCAGATCTGAGTGAAATATTTAAATTATATTGGCTGGCGTTGAGTGGTATATCACATATATTCCATTTAAAGTCCTTCCCATGCCATGTGGCACATAGGGCGGCACCAATCTCCATTTCCGTAGCCCTCGGCCTCTCACATAGCTAGGGTTACACATACTTGCCAACTTTTCAAAATTCTCATGGGGGAGAAAAGTGCGTGAATGACATTTTCAATTGGACGAGGGTATGATGCGCGGTTGAAACGATAAAAACAGTGGATCCCAATTAATTGCAAACC
>JAODOK010000012.1:72812008-72823201 GCA_027576575.1 Netuma bilineata
GCCACTGTTTCTGTGTTTTGTGTTTGTTGTTTTCCATGTGTCTTGTGCCCCGCCTAGTCCTCATTAGTGTCACCTGTCATTGGCCTAGTGGGGGTTTGCCGGATTACTACACCAGCGACCCGTGTTCGATTCCCAGCAAAACCCTAACAGTGAGAGAAAAAAAGAGGGCTTTTGATAAGGCACCTGACAAGCCTGTGTGTAAGCAGTCCTATTTTAAGGTGGAAACGTATCTCACTGTACTCGATGTGTTCACCACAGTTTATAGAGCAGTTGTCAGACACGAGCTCTATGGCCAAGAAATACCAGGCGCTTAACCCAAAACACTTTTAATTCTGAGTTGGCCCAAATTATACATAAGTTGGCAGTATATTACAGTCGTGATGTTTCTGCTTACAATGTTCATGATGAATACTGCTTCTTTTGAAAAATGTGCAGAAGTCTGGAGATGGATGAGCTCTTCACTGGCCAGGTTTATAGCCAATGACATGGATTGAGCATGCCCAAATCTGGCTACCTTGTACAAAATATATCTCACAACTCCTGTAATTAGCACACAGGCAGAGCATCATTCAATCGCCTCAAACTATTTAAAACCTACTTACATGTCACAGTGGGCGAGCAGCACCTCTTGCAACTTGCATTACATTTTATGGAAAGAGAGTGAGCTGCAGACATTGATATGGCTAAGGTGGTAAACAAGTTTGCAAAAATGAAATGTCATAAGGTGAATTTGAGAGTCTGATGTTGCTACAATTAATATGTTCTAAGTCCAATTTTTTCTTTCCTTTTTCTTTATCCTATGTCCACAGTCCAGTTGTTTGTGCTTGGCGCATGTGGCTATGGCTCTGGACTGCATGTGCTGTAGCTTATGTGTTTATGTTTGCAGTCAATAAAGAAAACATGCATGCACTAACATGTATGTAGGCTAATAAAAATGTTGATTTCATGTAATTCACTGATTTTGATAAGTGGATCATAGGTTTAATTTCCCACCAAACAAACTGTCTAGCCTAAACTGTAACTGAATAAAAGCTTCTAGAGATAGCATACTTCAGCAGCACTCAAAAAAGTGCGGTGTTGAAATCAATCCAGGCTCTAGAAAACATCTCAGAATGATTTAAAATAACCCAATAAAATGGCCCAACAGCCTCAACCCAACATTTGGGTTGAAAAAACAAGCACACATTTTTTATAATGTGTGCACATGCATTTTCTTTAGTCTAAGGACAGAAAGTTGAGTGGATAAAAAGAACACCCACTGTTTCACCAATTCTGGTCATTCGCACCCATTGTCAGAAAAGGCAAGCTCCACCCCTGATAGCACGTTATCTATCAGCGACAACCACAGACTTCTGAAAAATAGACTCTTTTTTTCTTTTTATTTAATTTATGGTTTCATTTTTTGACCCATAAAGTGGGAAACCAAAACCCCTTATGGATAACAATCTATCAAAGATCGTGACGTCACCCGGTACGGCGCAACCGGGGCCCCACTCTGGAGCCAGGCCCGGGGTTGGGGCTCGTATGCGAGCGCTTGGTGGCCAGGTCTTTGCCCACAGGGCCCAGCCGGGCTCAGCCCGAAGCGGTGACGTGGGCCCGACCTCCTGTGGGTTCACCACCCACAGAGGTAGCTGTAGGGGGCCGGTGCAGTGTGGATTAGGCGGCAGTCAAAGGCATGGGCCTCGATGACCTGATCCCCAAACACAGCGGCTAGCTGTTGGGAAAGAACATATCTTTTTTATTTTTCAAGAATTATTTTATCGCATTTTTCACAAATTGCTCCTGTCATTTCACCGGTTTGTTTACATTCTAAGCGGAAATGATTTCATCAGACGTTTTGTATGAAGTTTTTATTTATCGACTTTACAAAAAATAAAAATAAAAATAAAAATGCTCTATTTTTTTTTCAGAATCCAGTGAATGTGGATCTCGTCTTACATGGCTTATAGCTATCAGCTCATGTATGACTTGATTTCGTGGAATGACTGTTAAATATCATGTATTTCTAGGTGGAATTTTCTTGTACTGAAATTAGTGTTGCTATTAGTACTTGTTGAACTCATCAAAAGAAAAAAGAAAAAAAAAAGAAATTCATCTTCACTCTTAAAACTTTGAAAACCCACACTATGAATGTTGCATTTCTCGATATTTGAATATCAACTGGTTTCACCTCCTACTCCTTCACACTCACTTTTCTTTTGAAGGAAACTTGTATAACTTGTGTATTCTGGTAAAATGACAGGGATGACAGAAGTCACCACTTCCCGTGGCTTCCTGTGTTGCAGTGCAGAGATAATTGGTTCATTAGTGAGACTGTGAAGCATTGTGGTGGGCTCTTCCTTCCTGAACTAACACTCGAGCAGGGTCTCACCTCCCTTTCTCCTAACACAAGTAATTGGCAATAATGTGAAGCTAATACAGTGTTATAATATAATACCAGCTTTTTGAATCATTTCGCTTTTCTAGTTGAGGGAGTTTTGCACCAAGGGATCATTTAAGAGAGGCTGTGGTTGAAATTATAGATTTTGGATTATGAAATTATGGCTGTCCCTCAGAAAACAGTACTATGCCAGTCACCAAAGAGAATCCATAATTCCTGGTACCTCTTAGTGCATGGTATATTAGATTTGTATCCCTCATCAAAAAAATCCAAACTAAAAGTGTTAAGATTGAATCTTGGCATCAACTCAGGGAGGCAGCCATGTCTGTTGTTTACGTCGGCGCGACCTTCGACCTGCGCATGTACAATGTACCATGCTATTGCCTGCCTCGCTAGGCATGATCATGATACATAGATCTACACACACAGAAATGCTCGTGGAGCCACAGCTGTGACTCAAGTCGGCTGTATAGCTTGGAATTGTGATGTCGGTTCATGGTATATCCAGGATATACCATGACTGACTCACACCATATCCATTTTTTTTATTTTTGACTTCACCAGCTACATTGCTTAATCAATGGTGGAACTATTTTATGTCACATGAGCCATCCTTGGCCAATCCCTGCACAGGAATTTTTTTAACCAGGGATATAATACAAGTTATTGGGAGATGTAGTCACTTTGCTGGAAGAAGCCCCAAACTGTCACCCTCAGCTGAGAGGAAATTGGTTTGGATGGTCTTTGGTCACATCTCCATCACTTAATTACCCCTTCCTTGGGTATACTCTCCACCACTTCATCAACTCACTCTAGAAATGTTTCTGTTCCATCTCACACCCAACTTGTGGGGCACTGACAACACTCTGATGAGTGTTTGATTTCCTTTCATTTCCAGCTTCATACTCATCACTCTGTCTGACACTCTCTACTTCCTAAACACATACTCTTCTTTCAGGATAACCCCTGCCCCATTTCTCCTCCCATCCGCACCATGGTAGAACAGTTTGAACCCACCTCCGATGCTCCTGGACTTGCTCCCCTTCCACCTGATCTCTTGCACACACAGTATATCCACCTTCCTTCTCTCCATCATGTCTGCCAGCTCTCTTGCTTTGCTAGCCATAGTGCTAACATTCAAAGTTCTGACTCTCACCTCCACACTCAGACCCTTCCTCTTCTCCTGCTGCCTCTGGACATGCCTTCCCCCACTGTTTCTCCTTTGGACAGCAGTAGAATAGTTTCTACTGGCACCCTGCTGTCCCACAGTACCGGTTAGTAACCCAGGCCTCAACCGATCCAATATGGAAATCTAATTTATGAGCCGCATATTTGATTTGGCATTGATTTTACACCGGATGACCTTCCTGACGCAGCTCTTCCCAGTCTATCTAGGCTTGGGACTGGCACTAAAAATGCACTTCTTCTTTCGGCTGTTCCCGTTAGGGGTCGCCGCAGTGGATAATGTTCTTCCATCACCTATTGTCCTCCCTATCTTTTTCTGTAGCACCAACCGTCCTCATGTCCTCCTTCACCACTTCCATAAATCTCATCTTTGGTCTTCCTCATTTCCTTCTACCTGGCAACTCCATCTCCAGTATTCTTTTCCCAATATACCCTGGATCTCTCCTCTGTATGTGTCCAAACCATCTCAAGCTCACCTCTCTCACTTTGTCTCCAAGCTGTCCTACATGTCCTGTCCCTCTAATATTCTCGTTTCTAACTTTGTCCAACTTTGTCACTCCCAGTGGAAATCTCAACACCTTCAAATCTGCTACCTCCAGTTCAGCCTCCTGTCTTTTTGTCAGTGCCGCTGTCTGGGTCAGTAATCAGTACAGAAGGTGCAACAAAGAAAGACATCAAGAACAGACTGGCAAAAGCAAGAGCAGCATTTCATCAGCTCAAGTTTATTTGGAAGTCCAAGCAGTACAGCCGCAAGACCAAGATCCACATTTATAACAGCAATGCCAAGGCTAGTCTTCTATATGGGAGTGAATGCTGGAGAGTCACCAAGTCCGACATGGAAGCATTGTCCAGTTTCCACCATAGGTGTCTCAGGAGGATAAACAGAATATTTTGGCCCAACAAGATCTCCAACAAAGACCTCCTCCGGCTCAGCCAGACCACATGCATTGTCAGTGAAATACAGCATAGAAGACTTCGATGGCTAGGACATGTGCTGAGGATGCCACAGACAAGTATTGTGAGGGTTGCACTGCAATGGACCCCACAAGGCAAGAAACCAAGAGGCAGGCCAAGGAACACCTGATGAAGGACAGTTGAAGCAGAACTTAAGCAAACTGGGATCACCTGGAGTGAGGCTGAGACCAAGGCAAAAGACCATGCCAGATGGAGGAATCTTGTGGAGACCTTATGCTCCAGTGGAAGCGAAGAAGATAAGTAAGTTTATCAAAGGAGTCTCCAGTGTCAACGTTTTGTCACATTCAGAGGTAAAGCTGGAACTAAGTTTTTCGACGTTTTCAGGACAGAGAAGTTGACACTTTGTGGCTTTTTTTTACATCAAGATATGGAATAAAATACAGGGGGCAGCATGTTGGTGTAGTGGTTAGCACTGACACTTCACAGCAAGAAGGTTCTGAGTTCAAGCCCAGAGGCTGACGGAGGCCTTTCTGTGTGGAGTTTGCATGTTGTCTCCGTGTATACGGGGGTTTCCTCCGGGTGCACCGGTTTCCTCCAACAGTCCAAAGACATGCAGCTAGGCTAATTGGCTACTCTAAATTGCCCATAGGTTTGAATTGTTGTTTCACAAACCCAGGAATGGGAGGGTGGTGGCAGGAAGGGCATCCAGCATAAAACTAGGCTCCAATTAATATGACATGGATCAGAAGGGTCCACATGGACCCTGGCTTGCCATTAGTGCTGGACAAGGAAGAAGAATGGAATAAAATACAGGCTGATCTGGGTACAGCTGCTTATAGCTGCTGTGAGAACAGGAACTAACTTGTTTCTTGTGAATGTTCTACAATATTAAATGTAACCATAAATTTATTTTTTTAAATATGTATTTGTTTTATTTAATAAACAGAACACTTTTATATTTCTATGTATTTAAAAAATAAACAAATCTGCAATTTGCTGTAGAATAAAAAGAATAAAATAGTTTGGAACATGTTGTTATAGGAAACTAAACTTTGGGGTAAATACAGTATCTCAGCTTCATCACACTATCTGGTCACTGATTATGTTCCTATAAGAACACAATACATAATGGTTCATCACTGAAACAAAAATCTTACAACCAATTCTTTAAGTATTAATGGTTATAAGATCCTTGGCCCATTGTAAATAAGACTGAAGGCAGCTGCTTTAGAATACTGGATTTAATCCCTAACCTTTAAATCGTCACCACCACCAAAACCAAAATATCTTCAACTACTGCAGCTTCTAAGGCTAACCACAACTTCATCTGCCAATTTGTATTACAAACGTCACCCAAACCAAGTGTTCCAGCAATCGAGTTGTGTGTCCTCCAGCTCCAGGCACTCAAGCTGACTCAGACATTTGGACAACACACCAGAGACTTCAGACAGGGTTTCAAATACCACAACTCTTGTGGCAATGTTCGTGACAAGAGCTACTCTTGTTTTTCCAGAAGTGAAACAGCTGTCAAGCATCTTTGGATAAGGCAAGAAAATCATGGCTGAAGTGCTGTCATGGCTCCAAAGAGCACAAAGCCAATCAATGTAGATATGACAGAAATCAGAAAGCATAGGTGTGGTATGAGATGAAACAATCCAGAATGGTACGGTTGGGGGATATACATGTCTCACATCCCTCCTAATCTCCATTTCTCTCGGGACTTATCACATTAAGATCTCTGTTAACTGATTTGGACAAGTTTCAGGCTGTATCATTTCATCAACTGAATAAATTCATGACACGGACAAGATTATTGATTTTATTGTGAATAAACTGCCACATGAGGCAAAGAAAGACAATTAATATGGATAGGATAATAAGGATTAATAAGAATTGAATATAAGGATTTTTTCTCGCTAACACAATGTGATTAAAATGTCTGGAGAGAAAAGATATGCGTTATTTATTTCGACACTAGCTCTGAATTACAATGAGCCATTCACCTTGTACTGTTCTCTAGTGTGAAAACTTTCACGGCCCTCAAATAAAAAAAAAATATATCAAATACTAATTAGGGTTTCCAATTGTAATACTTGAATGGCCTTCTTCTCCTTCTCCATTAGCCATGATGGAAATATCAAGAGGGCCATTATATTATGGCTGACAAACTCTGAATGGTTGTGGTGTATTTGGGTATAATCAAAGCCAAGGTTTCATTTTCCCTATCACAGTCAGCCCGTCACAGAGTCATTCTAACAACGGCCAAATTGTAATGGCTAGACAACTGGGTCAGGGCATCTCAATAATAATAATAATAATAATAATAATAATAATAATAATAATAATACATTTTATTTATAAGCACCTTTCATGACAATCAAGGACACTTGACAAGAATAAAACAGAAAAAATAAATAACAGATAAAAACTCCAGAATATAAAATGGAAAGAAGGGGAAAAATATTGTTAATTAGCTGTGTTAATTTCAAGATATTGTTATACAGGTGCACAAGTCTTTTCCACATGTGAATATTGTTGGCAGTTTTCTGACTTCATAGATTGCTTTCACTTTGTAAGCCATTGTCCAACTACAACAATGTGCACAGGCATCTTTTACTTGTTAAGTAAACTGGAAAAAGGAAACTGTGGAGAGGTGGCATAGCCAAGTTTTGACTAAGCCTTTTCTGGTAATTCCAGGGTTACCAGTTCGAGCTATTAGCACTACTATATATTTTAATAATTTCTCGAAGAATAATTTGTAAATATATATTTATTATATCATTGATGCTAAAACTCCTCTGACTTGCAGTTTGTGGGACTGTGACACGGAAATGGGACTTGGGTGTGTTTCTGTTTACACTTTGAATAGTAAAATGACTCTAAAAACAGACAACAAGTACAGTACAAGGTGATAGATGGTGCCCCAGACCCTTCACCCACACCTTTATTAATTAGTTCTATGTCGGAAATGGGGGTGACAGGGACAGTACGGGGGTGGTTCAAAACTAAATACCCAAATGTGTTAGAATGAGTCAGTCAAAGCCAGGACCTCAATCCTAAAGTTTTTGTTCAACACCCACCACTATTCAGTCTGACTGTTATGTTCACATTAGATATGGAACTACTTTTAGTTATATTACAAGGACTACTTTATATTAGGCGCATTGATATTTAACCTACAGGTTACCTAGAGTAATAACACCATTAGAATATAGTAGTGATATGCCAAGCAATGACTGCGCAATGTAATGTTTCCCAAGTACCCAGTAAAGGCAACGTTTACTTTACTTCGGTGTCCTGTGGATTTATGTATGTTGTGAAAGTGACAAACACAACAGAATTGGCGACGAGGACAATCTGGATGTACTCGCGTGTACAGAAGCTTTAATGGAAGTTTCCAATTGTCTGCAAATTGCTGCCTTGACGAAAGCTAGGAAGCTAACTCCCTCTACTGCCCAACGAGAGTGAACGACACGACGGTACAGTGAGTAATTAAAACGGGAGGTAAAGAGACTGAAATTGAAAATAAACCATGGCTGTTGCAATCGGAAATATGGATGCTTTTGACAATAGCGTGGAAGAATGGGACACTTATATTGAGAGACTGGAGCAATATTGTGTTGCTAATGACATTGCAAATGATAGGAAGGTAGCAGTCCTGCTAAGTGTTATGGGCGCAAAGACTTACAATCTGCTACGGAGTTTATGTGCACCGCAAAAACCGTCAACAAAGTCGTTTAAAGACATAGCCAAACTTCTTCAAGACCACTTTAATCCGAAGCCCCTTGTAATTGCAGAGAGATTTCGGTTTCATAACAGAAATCAGCAGAGGAATGAATCTATCTCCAACTACATAGCAGAGCTTAGGAAATTGGCTGAGCGGTGTCAGTTTGGCACGGGATTGTCTGACGCACTCCGAGACAGGCTTGTTTGCGGCATGCACAATGAAGGCATACAGAGACGCCTGCTTACTGAAAAAGATTTGACGTTACAAAAAGCTTTAGAACTCGCCATAGCAATGGAAACTGCCTCCAAAGATGCAATGGAATTGCAAAAGAAAGTGGCCACTGAAGCCCACAGTGTTAACAAATTCACAGCCAAATCTGCAAAAGGAAATGCATGCTTTAGGTGTGGAAAGGGATCGCACGACCAGGCGGACTGCTGGTTCCGTGACAAAAACTGCATGAAATGTAATCGAAAAGGGCACATACAGAGAATGTGTAAATCAAAAGGAAATGACGAAAAACAGAGAACAAAACGAAATGAGGAAAAACAGAGAAGCTGGAAAAAGGATAAAAAGGTTAATGAAATGAATGACACAGATGCTAGTGGATCAGCCTCAGATGAGACAGACAATGGATTGGGCCACATTGAACTGCATTCAATGACAAAGAGTGATAAGAAAATGATATGGGTGACCCCAAAGATTAATGGCAAGAAATTAAAGATGGAGCTTGATACAGGATCAGCACTCTCACTCATATCGCTGAAAGATTACAAAGAGAATTTTGCCGATGTGAAATTGAAACAGACACCAATCTTACTGAAAACATACACTGGAGAAAAAGTGGCGCCAGTGGGAAAAATTAAAGTTAAAGTGAAATATGAAAACAAAAGGAAAACACTTGACTTGTATGTGCTGCAGCGTGGAGGAGTGCCATTATTCGGGCGTGATTGGCTGCAAATGATCCAGCTCAATTGGCAGTCTATTAAGGCAATGCAGCTCAGTGAGAATGGAAACAGTAAAGCTACACAGGAAAAGCTGAACCTGTTACTCCAACGCGCAGCGCCAGTGTTTGAAGAGGGCATAGGAACTCTCAAGCAGATGAAAGCACGTGTCACAGTGGATGAGCACGCCTCGCCCAAGTTCCTGAAAGCGCGTCCTGTCCCCTATGCGCTACGCCCAAGGGTGGAGACAGAGTTACAACGTCTAGAGGACCAGGGCATTCTCACCAAAGTTGAATGGTCAGACTGGGCAACACCAGTTGTACCAGTTGTGAAGAAAAATGGTGCGATAAGGCTATGTGGTGACTTCAAAGTAACAGTCAACCCAGTTCTTCATGCAGATAAATACCCATTGCCCCGCATAGAAGACATTTTTGCTTCACTAGCCGGAGGGCAACATTTTTCAAAGATTGATTTGGCCCAGGCTTACTTACAAATGGAAATGGACGCTGAGTCGAAAAAGTACCTCACCATTAATACCCACAAAGGCCTTTTTCAATACAATAGGCTAGTGTTCGGTATTGCATCCGCCCCTGCAGTGTGGCAGCGTGCTATTGACCAGGTGCTACAGGGCATCCCAGGCACGCAGTGCTACTTAGATGACATCATAGTCACAGGCCAAGATGACAGCTCCCATTTGGCCAATCTGGAAGCAGTCCTGAGTAGGCTAGCTGAGTGTGGACTTAGAGCCAATAAGGACAAATGTGAGTTCTTTAAGGACTCCATTGAATATTGTGGACACAGAATCGACAGAGACGGTCTCCACAAGTCTCAGGACAAAATTGATGCCGTCCTTAAAGCGCCAAAGCCCACCAATGTCTCGCAGCTTCGCTCATTCTTAGGATTAGTAAATTACTATCACAAATTCCTGCCGAATCTTGCAACAGTGCTTCACCCCTTGAACAACCTCCTGCAAACAAAGGTGACATGGAAGTGGACAAAAAGCTGTGACATGGCGTTCAAGAGTGCGAAGGAACTCATCACATCAGAAAGAGTACTGACCCACTATAACCCGGACTTACCCCTTCGTCTGGCGTGTGATGCCTCGCCATATGGCATCGGTGCCGTGCTCTCGCACAAAATGCCAGACGGCTCTGAACGGCCGATCGCCTTTGCATCTCGATCCTTATGTGCTGCTGAAAAGAACTACGCACAAATTGACAGGGAAGGACTGAGCCTCGTGTGGGGTGTGAAGAAATTTAACCAGTACTTATATGGGAAGCGCTTCACATTAATTACTGACCACCAACCCCTAGTGGCCATTTTCAACCCTAGGAAGTCAATTCCAGCGATGTCTGCAACACGCTTGCAAAGGTGGGCGTTGTTCTTAGGTGGACATGACTACGTGATTGAGTACAAAGGCACAAAACAGCATGGAAATGCTGATGGACTGTCACGCTTGCCTTGTGAACCGGAGGACAGTGCATCTGCAGATCCAGCTGAAATGTTCCATCTAGCCCATGTCGAGAACTTACCTGTCACAAGCGCACAGATCAAACAGGAAACCAGCCGAGATCCAACCATGGCAAAGGTTTTTGAGCTAACGGTGAAGGGGTGGCCTGCCAAAAATACAGTGGGCTTACCTGAGTACTTCAGTCGACGTGAGCAGCTATCCGTGTGTCATGGGTGCATCCTGTGGGGGACCAGAATTGTAGTGCCGCCCAAGCTGCGCTCCAACGTCCTGGACGCACTCCATGAGGGACACATGGGGGTCGGGAAGATGAAGAGCCTTGCGAGGAGCTACATATGGTGGCCAGGCATTGATCAGCAGATAGAGGATATGGCCAAGTCGTGCTCTGGGTGTCAGCAGACACAAAAGCAGCCTCCACCTACTCCTGTCCACAGCTGGGAGTGGCCCACCGCTCCTTGGCAAAGGATCCATGTAGACTACGCTGGGCCTTTCCTCGATCGTATGTTCCTTGTTGTGGTCGACGCATATTCAAAGTGGCCAGAGGTCTTCATTGTGAAAAATGCCACAACCACAAAAA
>JAODOK010000012.1:73872880-73883420 GCA_027576575.1 Netuma bilineata
ACATACTTTTGCCACTCACAGATATGTAATATTGGATCATTTTCCTCAATAAATAAATGACCAAGTATAATATTTTTCTCATTTGTTTAACTGGGTTCTCTTTATCTACTTTTAGGACTTGTGTGAAAATCTGATGATGTTTTAGGCATTTGCGCAGAAATATATAGAAAATTCTAAAGAGTTCACAAACTTTGAAGCACCACTGTACTTTTAAGTCTTCTCGATGCAGAATTGTGATCGACCAGAAGAAGGCTTTATCTGTAATTCTTACCCTGATACTCAAAACTCTAAATTACTTTATTTTTGGCCTGTTAATTTATGATTGAGGTTTTGTTTTTTTCCTCTTATGAATGGAAAATTAAACCATTGGAAAATGGTTGCTGGTTTGTGACTGGAGCAACAGACAGAAATGGAAATTTTACAAATCACTGGATTTTCAAATGTTCATAACTTTGTTTTTGTTTTTTTAGACACATATTTACAAAACTTAACAAGTTTTCACTTCAGCTCTTCACGCTCTTTAATTTGATACGTTACACAACACGATGACAAATACTTTAAAAAAAAAAAAAGGCCCGTCATTGCTATTTGTAAACAGTCCTTCTCTGGTGGATTTCAAATTGTTTGGAGACGGTCTTATGACCCTCTCTAGCTTGATGAGCAGCAGTAATTGCTTCTTCTCTGAGGTTATAGGTGAGCAGACAGACATACAGACAAACAAATAAACAAACAGGCGTATAGATAAATATGGACAGTGAGACAGGCAGCGATATACAGTGTACTACAGGTTAAAGTACATAAAAACAGCTATTTGCACGAAGAACATACAGAAAAACAGGAAGTTGTATTACTATACAGCATAGCACAAGTTTGAATTGAGTTTTTTTGGTTTTGTGTCACAGATTCTGCTCTGCAACAAACACGCGCGTGCACACTGTGTTACAGTGCTAACAGGGATTTAAACGTTGGTGTGTGTTAGATGTGAGCCTGTGATGGATGACAGTGTTCAGCTGTTTTGCGGTTGTAAATGAGCGCTGAATTGGCAGCCTGTACAAAACTGTCCCCAATTAGCTCTAATGATACATGGCGTCCGTTCCAGCTGCTGGTTAACAAAGCTGCCGTTTAACGACATGCGTGAACGCGGCACAGATTATCTGTTGAGGCCTGCGCTAAATCTGATGTGGCGTGATGGAAAGGGGGGAGCTTGTTTTCCAATCTGTAGAAGGTAAAAATCATCACAGTCTTTTAATAAGAGCCAGAATAGTCGTGGTCAGAGATTAACAAGACCTAATGAGCTGAATCATATGCTAAGTTGAGAATTAGATCTTTGATGCGTTGTTTTGGATGGCGGAGAATGTGTGCGCGCTTGTATCTTTATTAGGGTTTTCTGTTTTTAAGGTGCTGCTTTCTAACTTGGAACCATTTCACCAGTCAAGCAGGATCTGGATATATTCTTGAAGACAGAAGTCCAGCTTTAATTCTGCATGAGTACTACTTTTGGGTCCTGTATTAGCACTTCTGATTATGTAATGGCTTGGCTCTTAAACTGGCGAAAAAGTTGCAAGGCTTACTCAAAAAGACGTATTCAGTTCCTGAACGTCAAGACCAGGACTTGAAGTACTGACAACCCCATACGTCGAACCATTTACTCAAGTCATTTTCTTGCCAATCAGGAACCGAACCACTTGTTTTGGGGGAGGAGCCAAACTCAAAAATCTGCTCGGCACAGCAGGTCTACATGATGCTCTGCTTTGTTCCTGGTCTCATTTAGCTCCCTCAGACTATCATGTCTCACTGCCACACACAAATCCTTGGCAGGACTAAACTAATTGAGTGTGAAGAAAGCAGATCAATCCCCCTCAAAATCTTTAATCAATGGATGATCAGCAAACCGGATTAGCAGAGCTTGGCTCCTGGAGGCCGGTTCCTCGGGGAGAGAGCATGTCCATCGCCTCAGCACTTCACCTTAATTGGGCTCCAAACAAATGGCGATGCATTGACGTGGCTACGAGCGTGGACACTGTAGACCGAGCGGTGCCTGGCCATTAGCGCTTCACAGTGCAGTTTGGGTAACGGAGGAATCCATGTGTGTAATAGAGAAATTATCAAATTTAGCATGGCACTTGCGAGATGATGGAAAGGAGAGCGGCCAATGGCAATAAAAACACAAGTCGCATTAAAATGCTTGGTGTTTAAGTGGTTGTTCAGCCTGTTGTTTTCCTCTCGTTTGTTTGTTTACACACATGCCTTTATTTGCTGAATGTGTTTATTCAAAGTAATAGACAGTGGCCTTCTGCCAGTCCTGGAACTTCCATTTCTCGTCTTCAGATTATATGCTGTTCCTTCCTTCTCATGGTGTCTGGTCATTAGCTTTGATGATCTTTACCGTCATCATCCTGCTTTTGGTCTTTTGCTTATCTTTGGCCTCATCATTCTCACCCTTTCCTTTCTTTCAATTTCTGTTCTTTTCTTTCTTTATCATTCTCTTTCTTCTTCTATTTGCCATCGTCATCTTATAATTATGCATCTGCTTCTTCTTTATTGATACTTGTTCTTTATCTTCTTCTTTTCCTCTTCATCATCTTTGTCTTGTTCTCCTTTTCATCTTCACCTTCTCCACCATTCTCCACTTGCTCCTCCTCCTCCTCCTCCTCCTCCTCCTCCCACTCCTTCTAATTCCTAGTCTCCATGTCTATGTGAACTGTGTAGCGGTTATGTTAACATCTCAGAGATGGTACCTGAGAGAGAGAGGCAGATGGGTGCTGTGGGATTGATCGGTAGTATGACTATCTGATGACCTCATAAATGTCTCATCTCAAATCCTCTTTCCAATCCTTTCCCCTTGAAACCTCATTCTGTCTCCTCAGCAGCTTTTAACTTTTCCACCACGCTTTTCTGGCACCTTCCTGACCTCTGATCTTTTCACCTTCAGTCACGTGCATGCTTTCCTCTCACTTCCTTTGCTTTCCAGCTTCCATTTCTTTGCCCTGAATATTTTTCCTAACCAGAATTCTCATCTCCTTCTATCTCTCTGTCCTGTCCTTCGATTACCTCTTGTTCCTCTCCTCTATTTTCCCATTACTTCTGACATTTAGCTCACTCACTCCTCCACCCTCCATTCCCAGCAGACAGTATTTAAGGCCTTGCTATCTCACTGAGAGAAACACAGAGCGAAAGAGAGCAGTAGACAGATAGACAGAGAGATGGTGCATTGGTTCTGCTCTCCTGCTGGGGAAACAAAGAGTCTGTAATTAAGTTTCAGTTCTGCAGGCTGTGCTTATACAGAACACACTATAGCCGTATTATAGCTATTATAATCTCCACATCTACCCCAGTGAAGGGCTTAGTCTGATGGGATAATAATGAAGTAATGACAGTTTGGAGAAAACTGTTGTCTAGAATATTCCTTGTACCTGACAGAGTTTGTGTGTGTGTCGACAAGATGAGACGCTCTCGCCTGGAAAACCTTGCAAGGTGAGTTTTTCCTCCTTAGCAATTATACTTTACATATTGAAGGAATAGTTCAGCAAAACATTTAGCTTTAACCCAAATGTAGATGTGATTCGTGTCTGAAAACTTCATACGCTTCTTTACACTTTTAGTCCCAAAGGAATTATAACCACCCACCTTCTCCCATAGGAATTCTGACACTCTCCACCTAGTCCCAAAGGAATTCTGACCACACTCTGCAGATTTATGAAGGAATTCTGATCATTCCCACCCACATTCAAAAAATTATGCTAAAACCCACCTAGTCCCAAAGGAATTGTAACTACCTTCCAAAGGAATTCTGACCACTATCTACCCATTGCCGGAATAATTCTGACCATTCCCACCTTCATTCAAAGGAATTGTGACTAAACCCACCCACCCAATCCCAAAGGATTTCTGATCTCTCTCACCCTGTTACCCAAGGGATTCTGACAACTATCTGTCTGCTTCAGAAGGAATTCGGACCTGCTCCCAAAGGTATTCTGACCACCTGCTCAAAGAATTGTGCCGATTGCCAAAGGAATTCTGACCGTTCCCACCCACATTCAAAGGAATTATGACTAACCCCCCCCCCAATCCCAAAGGAATTCTGATCACTCCCACCTGCTCCCACAGAAATTCTGACCACTCTCAGACACTTTCCAAGGGACTCTGACCATTGTGTCTGCTCCTAAAGGAGTTCTGATTGTTCCCATCTGCTCCCAAAGGTATTCTGACCACCTGCTCGAAGAATTCTGCCCATTGCCAAAGGAATTCTGACCATTCTCACCTGCTCCCACAGGGATTCTGGCCACTTTCATCCGTTCCCCAAGTGATTTTTGACCAATATCTGTCCAAAATTAGGAATGGGTGGGAATCCAAAAGGAATTCTGACCCTCCCCCACCCCATTTCATGAAAAGCCATGGTCTAATGGTTCGAGAAGCAGCTTTAGGACCAAAAGGTCACTGGTTTGATTCCCTGGACTCATAGGAATGGCTGAAGTGCCCTTGAGCAAGGCACCTAACCCCCAACTTCTCCCCAGGCTTCTCTGGGTATGTTGTATGTCACTCTGGATAAGAATGTCCGCTAAATGCCTGTAATGTAATTACTGAAGGAATTCTGACCATTCCCACCCATTCCTAATTTTGTTTGTACCTGCCTGCATTATTTTGTGATGAGCTTAGCTGGTTAAATTTCGCAGAATATGAACAAGCAAGTCATTTAAGTCATGTGACCTTGTCCAAACTTCCTAAAGAAGAATGAATGCACTTTGTTCTTCACTCTTTCGACTTCTTTTGTCTCATTCTAACTGCTACTATGAAGTTACTCACAAAGTCATTTTGCTGGTCCAAAATGTTACATGGACGGCCTATATGGGTTATAGATGTGGCACATCACTGAAGACCTGGATGTGCTTTGAAAACTTGGATTTGTGTTTCGGGGCAGTGGTGCTTAAGTGTTTTAAGACGTGTTCAAATTCTAGCACAACCACTTGCTGATTAGGCCATTTGCTGAGCATTGTAGCCTTTGTTTAGAGGTAAGTTACTTTGGATAGTGGGCAGTATGGTGGTGTAGTGGTTGGCACTATCACCTCATAGCAAGAAGGTTCTGGGTTTGAGTCCAGTGGCCAACTCCTTTCCATGTGGCGTTTGCATCTTCTCCCCGTGTCTGAGTGGGTTTCCTCCGGGTGCTCCGGTTTCCCCCACAGTTCAAAGACGTGCAGTTAGCTTAACTGGCTACTCTAAATTGCGCATGAGTGAGAGTGTGCAGAAAGGAACTGGCCACCCTACTGCTGCAATTCTGGCCAAGTCAACCAAACATGGTTCGCCTCAAGCCCGGATCGGGTTCTGATAACGGCATCCACCAAATTAATAAATGTAAATACATCATCTTAGCCCTGGGGTCTTGAGTGACCAGAGCAGAATGTAAGAGTATGATGGTACAGTCACTAGAATATCAGCTCTGTTGCCTGTAAGCACTAGATACTTAATAAAATGCAAACTTGAGACATTTGTGATAATAAAATGTCCACAAGTGTATGGAATAAACTTATAGCTAATAATTTGTCTTCCCGGGCTCATGAGGTGAGCAACCCTGAGTCTTTTCCACTTTGCCCTTTCTGGATACCTAACATCAGTAGTTTTGCAAGGTCAGGATTTTTTTGCGTCAACATGAAAAACGGCACTACTCTTTACAATCACCTTTTAGAGTGCATTAGATAAGTTAAATTAGTTGAGTTATGCAGGTGAGCGTGCAAGAATTGCAAGGGCACCTATATTTCAAATCCAATTATTTGTCTTCTAATAGTCTATCCAGTGCACTTTCAAATTATTTGCTCAGTAAAAGGCCTGTCAAGAACCTCTTCTGTTTCTGACAGACACTTCAATTATCCAGGGATGAGGTGAAGGAGGGAAAAAATGCCTATCCTCTGCTGATTTTTTTTCCTCGATTATTCAGAGAAGCCTTGTGGTGCAGAGCAAAAGCGAGGCGTGTCCTGAGGGATCCAAACCAGGCTGAGTGTGATCCCAGTTCAGGACCTGAGGAATAGCAGCGTTTAATTCGGAGCTTGGAGATTAGAGGAAAGATAATTCCAATATCAACCGCAACAAGATGCTCAAATTAAATCCTTCTATTCATCGCTGTCACTGTCTCAGTGGAGTGAGGCCATGCCAACTTGCACAAGGCAGCAAAACAGCCGGGCTTAGCCAAACTCTGCCTTTCTTCTTCACTCACTCTGGCTTGAAATTCAATAACATGGATGGAAACTGCATGACTCAACATGGCAAAGAAAGACAGGAGAACTCCTGCTCTTCACACTCACGCACAATATGGCGCATTATTCATTTGGGAACAGACGGCACAAGGCGTAGCTGAGGTTCAACCTGAATTCCATTCGGTGTTTTTCTTTACAAAGCGTCAAATGGAAACTCTTGCTGCTTTGCATGTCCCATAGCTTGGAAGGCAGCAAAGGTCAGAGATCAAGTTGGGGCATGGTGCGTCATCACTGAAGCAGATGGGTGTTACTCAGAATGTTCTCAATCTTCATGCATTCTAAAAATATATCCGGGTTAAATTTGGAAAGCCGGATCTCGGTCCCATATGGACTGACCCAGCAAGGTCAGGTTAGGGTGTTGAACCAGCATGCTGGTTGGGTTTTTAACCTTGCTTGTGGGTAAAAATGATGACATTGCTGGCCTCTGAACCTCCATGTCGTTATGGTTACAGTATAGTAGAAGAAATCTTCTATACTGTACCTTGCTCAAGGGCATTTCAGCCCAAGGCCTGCCCCATGTTAACCTAACTGCATGACTTTGAACTGTGGGGGAAGCCGGAGCACCCGGAGGAAACCCACACAGACATGGGGAGAACATACAAACTCCACACAGAAAGGCCCTCGCTGGCTGCTGGGCTCGAACCCAGAACCTTCTTGCTGTGAGGCGACCATGCTAACCACTATGCCGCCCAAGAGGCGACGCCATCTGTTGCGATCTAATGCTAGTCTCGCACCATCCGAGATGTTGCAATCGTCACCCAAGAGGAGCTGGAGGTCTTGTTCTAAGATCAACAGGGATAGCCTGGGATGCCCAACGCGTCAAGACCCATGAGTGGGCAACCAGTAGAGGAGACGTAACGGGAGCCTTTCACTTGCCATTGTAGCTACATGGACGAAGTAGAGGAGACGTCAATGACTGATGAGGGTTGCTGGTGTAGATCACCCAGTTCTTCTCCTTATCTCGCGGTTTGAAACATGGTCGTAAAATCGGACATTCAAAATCCTTCATAAGCAGTTGTGATGGAATGCATCCAAATGCTGTAGTTGTTTAAGAGCCCATGTTGCACAGCCATGGAGCAGTATCGTGATTACTCCGCACTCATAGATTGCAATTTTGGTGCTCAATGTGATCCCTCTATTCTTCCATATATTATTTAGAGCGTTAAAGGCGCTAGAAGCTAGACCAAACCTGGTGTTAATCTCTTTATCGATTGAGCCATCACTAGAGATCCTGGATCCCGGATAATGTAAGTGATTTTACTTGCTCGAGAATTTATTCCCTCGACCTCTATATTCAGGGTTTTGGAAAGAGGGTAAGGATGCTGGTTATGGGACCTTCCTATTAGCATGGTCTTTGTCTTGTTTGTGCCGATCTGTAGGCCTGCTTCCTTGCCATACCTCGCGATATGGTCGGTGGTTTCTTGAAGCCTGGGTATGGTATTGTCAAGGGCGGCTGTATTGTCTGCATAATTTTCAACTCACCCAAAAAAAAAATTCTATTTCTCATTTTATTAAAGATAGGAATGCATTTTTGACAGCAATTTTGTCACTGCTATAGCAGATTGAGTGTTTGAGTGTTTGTAATATCAGTCCATATGTCAAAGCAATGGCTGTAAACGAGATTTGCTGAGACCTGCGCAAGACATCGTAGGACGGAAGTAAAACGTACAGCGGAAATCAAAGTGACCAACATCTATTAACGTTGTCAAAAGACGCATGCATCTTCTGTCAAATGCTGATGTAATCAAGCCGGAAGTTTTCCCTGTGTCCGAAATCGCTCCATAGGGCACTATATAGTGCGGCCGCCATTTTGTAGTGCTGTCTGAAAACTTTTTGAGGATTATGTGGGAAATGCACTTTAGTATAATATGTATTTATTATTTTGAAAACCCACCAGCCGCCTGATCTGGCACGTTTTAATTGTGCGACCGTAACGACGTAAATACCGGCGCGACGGACTAGTCCTTATCCTGTCGTTTTTCTTCACTCTTCTCAGTTCGTTCGAAGTCGTATGGAATAATCTCCATGTCACGTATGCGAGGGAGGCAGATGTATGTGCAGAAGTATACAGTTTAATAAAGTTCATAATATATATACAGTGAGACAATAGATACACAGGCAAACAATCCAAAATGGCAGGCTAGATCAAAAATGAGAATACAGGCGAAAGGGTCGGTTGAGGCGCAAACAGAGCATCAAAGGCTAAGCGAGGACAAGAACGAGAAACGGGCACAAGGATCGTGAAACAGGAAATCAAGACAACAGGTAGAAAGGCTCGGTAATGCATATTGTAATATCTTGTGATGCAAATGCATTAGCACAATCCTTAAATAGGCAAACACAGTTCCTTAATTGAGCTCAGGTGCGCCTTGTTCACGGCGCGCGTGCCGGAGTCCACTCGGTGCGTGCGCAGCCCGAGGCACGCCTTCAGGTGCACGCGCCACAGTGCGCAGGACTGACACTCCATCACTGATGAAGCTGGCAAATCTCGAAATTTTAATCTAAATTGGAATGATCTGGCTGCTGTGTAAACAGTTTTCAAAATGGCGGTGCTGACACTTCACGTTTGAAGTCTCGCACAAGTCTCGTGAAGATCGCGTGGATAAGCGACGCCTGCCGTGGACCATACAAACTACATTCAACACGGCTACAAACCGAAAAGGCTGATAAGTGTAATTATAATATGCCAATACGAGTCATGATATAAGGTTAATAAAACCAAAAACGTAATTGAATAACATGTTAATTAAGAAATAAAGCAAGTTTAAAAAGGACTTCAGTTCTCCTTTAAGCATGGTCTCCCAAGTACAGAATGAATCTTCCTTGCCAGATCCTGCAATGATCGGACTTGCTTGTAGGTGTATGTGTAAATACTGTCTTGGGGCATACCTGTTCCACATTTGGTGTCTGAATGCCAATATCGGTTTTGTTGAATAAAAGTGGAATAGGGGCATCCTTAATATTTAGCCTGTCTGTACACCTGCATATAATTTTTATCCATTATGGAAAACACTATTTGCTTTATTAATCACTCCTCATATCATATGGATTATTATTGGCTTATTAGGATCAACTTCAGATTGGATTAGACTAATTTTCCATTCCAACCCACTTCTTCTTTCGGCTCCTCCCGTACGTTCGGAGTCGCCACAGTGGATCTGTTCCATGTATCTGATTTGGCATAGGTTTTAACACCTGACACAACTCTCCCCAATCTATCTGGGCTTCTCTCTATCCACTCACTGTGCACTACCTGGTACAACCCCAGCGCCTGTGTATTTTACCTCACCTGCATGACTGGAGGAAACCAGAGCACGTGGAGAAAACCCACGCAGACACGGGGAGAACATGCAAACTCCGCACAGAAAGCCCCTCTCCGGCCATGGGGTTCAAACCCAGAACCTTCTTGCTGTGAGGCGGCAGTGATAACCACTACATCACTGTGCTTCCATTTCATTCCGTTACAACCCACTGATGTGCTCTACTGTTTATTATGTAAACGTTACATTGACTGATGTGAAACAGATTTTACACAGGAAGTCAGGACTTACTTTTAGAATGGTATTGGCATTCTTGTTGAAAAGTTGTAAAGGTTCACTTTGTAGGATTTGACCAACCGAATGCCTCTCTCTGTCCAAGTGTGTATTAGAACATACGGTGGCCGTCAGGTGCTTGTAGTGCACTCCCAATACTTGCGTTCATGCTCCTCCCCCCCCCCCCCCCCGAGTGCTAAATAATAAGTAAGATCCTCCATTTTTCAAAATGTGGGTTCTTGAACTTGTTAAACAGCACCAGCAAACGTTGATTAATGCTCTCGAGAGGTTTGTCCGTTCTGGGCTACGGTAGCGGAGCATCATGGCGGCTCTGTGGAAGTGGACCTGCACTCTAATGTAGATATAAGGCTCATTCTAAGCTTATAAAAAGTTTGTAGATGCAGGTAATTATACACTAATGAAAATGTACTGTAGGAATCAGAGCGGGTGGGTGGAGCACAGAAGCACGGTAGGCCAGAACTGAGTTCTCAACTTTTTTCTTTTTTTTTTTTTTTATTTGTAACTTTTCAGCTTTTCACGCTCTCCCAGCCACACATGCATGCGCGTGCACGCACACATGTGTTCTGGTTGGGGAGAGAACTCCGTTCCTCTGCGCACTCTCTCCCTCTCTCTCCTTTTATAGGGCGTGGTCACTGGGAAAGACACACAAGCACAGGTTAACTTACATCAGGTGCAGTGATTCTGCCACTTACCTTCCCTGACTCCGCCCTCCATTCACAGACTGACGCTTGACCACACCCC
>JAODOK010000012.1:73883520-73901063 GCA_027576575.1 Netuma bilineata
ATACAAACTCCACACAGAAAGGCCCTCGCTGGCTGCTGGGCTCGAACCCAGAACCTTCTTGCTGTGAGGTGACCCTGCTAACCACACACTACCGTGCCGCCGTATATTTATTACATCAGCAGCCTTTTTCATATTAACACAGAAGAAACTTAAGGCAACACATTTTTTTTTTTTTTACAACACCTTTGCTTGATTAAAATATAGCTGAATATCATATTGAAATCCTGCATGAAAAATATCAAGTGAAGGGCTTGCTGATAACTCAGAAATACTACACACTTATTGACTGAGTGGGCGGGCTGGACAGGAAAATATTTGGCTCGAGGTCGTGGACCGAACACATCAAATGACCGAGAGCCAAATATTTTCCCGTCCAGCCCGACCTAACTCCGTTAATAAGCATTTTATCATACGACCTTTTGAAATTAACATACACGGTGGAAAGCAATGAACAACAGTGTTATCTTACTGTTGTTGTTGTCGTCAGGGTAGTGTTGAATACTTCGCGGACAGGAAGACGGTCTAAATTTCCCTTTTTCTTTGCTTGTAAATGGAAACTACATAGTGAGCTGTCGAACTCCTTAAAGACGATGACTGTTATGTCTCCTCCTTAACTTTGGCAAGAAATATTTTGAAAACGTTCATGTCGTACTTAGGTTTTTTTATATACAGTGTTTTCTTCTTGTCCTTATATAAACAAGTGAATTTCTTTGCCTTTTTTTCATTTTCTTCAACAATTTCAGCTTGTTCAATGAGGTCTGTGTGTGATAAATCATCTGGATAATAAAACTCACTTTCACTGTGCTCAGATGTGTTGCTCATTTTTCAAAGTAACAATTCAGAGCAAAATGAAAACGGCGGAAGGAAGCGAGGGAAACGGGTCCGGGGTCGCATACAGCTTTTACTGGACCAAATTGAAAAATCTGTATCTGCCCAATCATGTGACTTTTCCCAATGGTTTTATTAAGTGTGTGGGTCTGTACGGGTCACGTGATAATAGGTCATAGTTGACTAGCTGGAAGTACCAAAGTAATGTTATGTAGCTATTAGGTAACTTAATGTTAACTGTAAATATAATTACAGTATGTAAGAATTTCATCTCATCTTTTCTTTCTGTAAATACTAATTTGTTTTATTTTTTAATGATTATTATAAGACACCTTATGTCTTGACCATTTGAAAATTCCAGAAAATTGTTCTCAACATGGCATTATTAACCCAATTTGGGTCCCGTCAAACAACGAGTTAGGGACATGCTTGTATTGCGTTGGTCAGTGGTGGAATATTTGTCGTCTCGTTTTTAGGACATAAAAGTAAGCAAATCTTGAAAAACGTGATATTACTACTCCACGCCTGTACAGCCTGACTCACTAATTTTAAGACGGAGTCCTTTGAGTTTGTCATGGATTTAGGCAGCTTTATTTCCAGGCTGTGGTTATATGCAAAACTCTTCTTTCATGTCTTTTTGCGGTATATACAGACCAGTCATTTACCTCAACCTGCCCACGCTCTACAAACCCATATTTCCAGTAACGATAAGCAAATTCTTCAGTTTATTTTTGAACACGGATACAAAAAAAAAAAGCCAACCTTGAGCCGCCTTCCTAATAACCGCCTTCGGATAAGTGCTCAAAAAAGCCCCTTTCTCTGTTGTAAATCTGGTTGCTGGTGGCGTCCTGTATTCGCTCTCATGCTCACAGAAGAGCCCTTGAAGCTGTGTGTCTCCTCATCTCAGTAATGGATCAGTGGAGAACCCTCAGGGTCTCCTGTCTCACACTAGAGAGGCGCTCAGCGACGCCAAAGCAAAGGGTTTGATAAATAAGCTCATGTGCTACATATTAGCATCAGTGGAAAAAAAAAAATCTTCCCTTAAATGTCGAGACAAGATGCATTTGGTGCCTCAAGTTTACTTTTTTAGTTTTTCATCGGGGCCTTCAAGGGAATGTAGATAATTAATAGAAGTGTGCCTTTCCATCAATATCTGTCTTACACCAATACACAATATCGTGTAGAAACGCCAGAGGAACTAAAGAGACGGTTGCCTCCTGGGGAGAACCCTTGCAGAAAAACCCTTAGGAAGTCTCCAACGAGCTCCTTAGAATCTATCCTAAGAATCGGAACTTGTTGCTGATTCTAAGATCCCTGTTCTTGGTTGCAGGAGTGGAACCCATTGTAGTGTTCTGCTGTTGCATGTTGATGAGATGCTTTTCTGCTCACCACAGTTGTAAAGAGTGATTATATGAGTTCCTTCCTGGCCAAAAAAGCTCCTTGAATCTGGCCATTTTCCTCTGACCTCTCGTTTGTTTCCACCTCCAGAACTGTCGCTCACTCACTCACTCGATGTTTTTTGTCTTTCGCACCAACTCTAGACTGTTGTGTGTGAAAACCCCAGGAGATCAGGAGGTTCTGAAATACTCAAACCAGCAATCTATCTCGCTCAAACCAACACCCATACCACAGCGAAAGAAAGTCACACTTCGCTGTGAGACCACGGTTTTTCCCCATTCTGATGTTTGAACATTAACCGAAGCTCTTGATTTGTATCCGACGGATCGGCTGACGAGCGAACCGCGTGAAATAACAGATGTATGTTCCTAATGAAGTGGCCAGTGAGTGTATACGGTCACCCATCTGTCGCTGTGTTTCAATAACTTGTGCCTGGATATCAAGAGTCCCTAATTTACATGTGTGGAAAGTTTGACGGAAACAGATTCTTGGCCCTATATGCTGTCTGGGAAGAGTGGCACTGGGTGTGTGTGTGGCATGACCGTGTCATTCAGCGGACAATCAGGTGAGCGAACGTCGTGGACTTGTACTGTCAGTGTGTGCGCAGCTTGACACGATGGTCACCCCCAGCAATCACGGTGCTGTCCAAGCAAGAGAGAGATGAGTGTGTTTACTTACACCCTGAGGACAACACACTCTGACTCATACACCTGCTCTTTCTGGATCTCTCTCTTTCTCTCACACACACACACACCTGCTGCAGAGTTACAGCTGCCATGGATCATATTAATCTTCCTTAGAGACTTTTTTTTTTTAAAGGTATGTCGATGTTCATAGCATGTGCCCGTGTTTGAGTGTTTACCACCCGTGTGTGTGCACATACACCCATCATGGATGCCTTCCGCACCCAGCACACTTTAAAGTATCCAGGGGCCATTCTGTGCTCACAGAGTGTTTAGCTCCACTGTCGTTCCCCATTAGCTTTCCTCCAACCCCTTCTGAGGAGCTTTGCTCTGAATCCAGTCTGCACAATAGCCCTCATTAAGCATATCAAGAGCGCACACTCGGAATATCTGCAGGGACAGATGGGCGTGTCACAGCCAGGTGAATTTCTCCAGCATGTGCACTGAAGAGGAGACGCTCAGGGGTGGATTATTAGAAGTGCATCAGGAGCAATCTATTTTTACGCACAGAGTAAATGCTGATTTATTTTTAAAGAAATGGATGTTCGATATCTCAGTCACGTGCAGCTGTGCATGAGCTGAAAATAAAAGGTTTCAGATAAGCACCTGAAGAAACAGTGACTCGTAGCTGATCTGATCATGTGAGGTTTGTGCCTTCCTGTTTCATTAGTGGAAGGACGGAAGAGGTGATTGTTCTGTTCCACCATCACTGGGCAGTGTGACGCACAGCAGAGGCAGCGGCGGGGTGGGTTTTACCTTCCAGTCAACCTCTTTACTGTTTGAGTCCATTTTCTAGTTTTCAGTATTCTTGCAGTCCACTGTTGGTTGGTTACTGTGTTCTAGTTTTTGTGAAGGTTTGATTGGACCATTTGAGTACACTTTCTAATTTGTGTTATGGTTGCAATCCATTTTTGGGTTGGCATTACTGTTGGTATTTGCTTCCTGCTTGGCGGTATCATTGGCATTAACTTCCTGCTTGGCAGGATCATTAGTATTTAGTTCCTGCTTAGCGGTATTGTTGGTATTTACTTCCTGGTTGGCAGTATCGCTGGTATTTAAGTCCTGGGTTGCAGTATCATTGGGATTTACTTCCTGCTTGGCAGTATCATTGGGATTTACCTCCTGCTTGGCAATATCGTTGGTATTTACCTCCTGCTTGGCAGTATTGTTGGCATTAACTTCCTGCTTGGTGGGATCATTTAATATTTAGTTCCTGCTTAGCAGTATTGTTGGTATTTACTTCCTGGTTGGCAGTATCGCTGGTATTTAAGTCCTGGTTGGCAGTATCATTGGTATTTACCTCCTGCTTGATAGTATTGTTGGTATTTACCTCCTGCTTGGCAGTATCATTGGCATTAATTTCCTGCTTGGCGGGATCATTAGTATTTACTTCCTGCTTAGCGGTATTGTTGGTATTTACTTCCTGGTTGGCAGTATCGCTGGTATTTAAGTCCTGGTTGGAAGTATCATTGGTATTTACCTCCTGCTTGGCAGTATCGTTGGCATTAACTTCCTGCTTGGCGGGATCATTAATATTTAGTTCCTGCTTAGCAGTATTGTTGGTATTTACTTCCTGGTTGCAGTATCGCTGGTATTTAAGTCCTGGTTGGCAGTATCATTTGGTATTTACCTCCTGCTTGGCAGTATCATTTGGTATTTACCTCCTACTTGGTAGTATTGTTGGCATTAACTTCCTGCTTGGCGGGCTCATTTAATATTTAGTTCCTGCTTAGCGTATTTACTTCCTGGTTGGCAGTATCGCTGGTATTTTAAGTCCTGGTTGGCAGTATCATTTGGTATTTACCTCCTGCTTGGCAGTATCATTGGTATTTACCTCCTGCTTGGCAGTATCATTGGCATTAACTTCCTGCTTGACAGTATTGTTGGCATTTACTTTCTGCTTGGCGGTATCATTGGTACTTACCTCCTGCTTGGCATTATCGTTGGCATTAACTTCCTACTTGGCAGTATTGTTGCTATTAACTTCCTGCTTGGCAGTATCGTTGGTATTTACCTCCTGCTTGGTAGTATTGTTGGCATTAACTTCCTGGTTGGCAATATCGTTGGTATTTACTTCTGGCTTGGCAGTATTGTTGGTACTTACCTGTACCTCCTGCTTGGCAGTATTGTTGGCATTAACTTCCTGGTTGGCAATATCATTGGTATTTACTTCTGGCTTGGCAGTATTGTTGGTACTTACCTCCTGCTTGGCAGTATCATTGGGATTTACTTCCTGGTTGGCAGTATCATTGGCATTAACTTCCTGGTTGGCAGTATCATTGGTACTTACCTCCTGCTTGGCAGTATTGTTGCTATTAACTTCCTGCTTGGCAGCATCATTGGTATTAACTTTCTGGTTGGTGGTATTGTTGCTATTAACTTCCTGGCTGGCAGAATTGTTGGCAGCAATGTCCTAGTTTTCATTATTGTTAAATTACTATTAAAGTCCACTTTTCAGGTGGGTTTATGGTTGGAGACCGTGTCGCTGATTTCAGATAATCCAGATCATTCAAAAGAATTCCCAAAGTGCTTCCTCTCCTAACTGCTGTTCTCACGGTTTCCGAACTATATTTAAAAGGCAATACTGTCAACAAGTTGTCTTTATTTTTCACCTTGTTCAGCATTTTTCTATCTGTAAAAATAGATCACATCTAGTCTCGCTCTACTCGTTGGGTTTCTTATTTGAACATCACTTAGCAACAGAAAAACTAAATATAACCCCACAGCACAGTGTCTCATCTGATTAGGCTGTACTGAGTAGGAAAGCGTGTGTGTGTTTTTTTTGTTTGTGTTTTGGAGTAGATATGGACAGAAGAGTAGAGTATGTGTTGTATGCAATTTAGGTTGAAGTGATTGAACGCTCCATCCGAGTCGAAGGAGGAGATGACGAATGCTGCCGTGTTTTATAATCCCAGGCGTTGACGGAGTCATTTGTATGTTGAGGTGTGTTATTGGGGTTGCTGATGCTCGGACATTATCTGTGAGGACTGCATTCATGATTTCTGGATGTATAGGCTGACAGCTGAGCTTTAAGAACTTCCATCCATTAAAACGAACACTTCAGGTGCTGAGCAAATGGAAGACGTTCAGAATCAAAGCTTCCCCTGTGAAAGGTGTGTGTGTGTGTGTGTGTGTGTGTGTGTGTGTGTGTGTGTGTGTGTGTGTGTGTGTGTGTAACTTGTCCTGCAGTGAGCTGTAGTCTACTGGGGCAGGCTGTCATTTCTCTGTCATTGCCCGAGGCCCTGGGGGACTCGATTTCCCAGCAGGCATCATTCTGGAGATGAGACTCGTGTGACAGATCAGGCTGCAGGATTCAGTGTCACAGAGAGACATGAGCTCACTATAAACAGACTGTGTGTGTGTGTGTGTGTGTGTGTGTGTGTACACTATCACTTTCATTAACACCCTCAGCATCACTTGAAACTGATGTCATTTCTCAGTGTGTGTAAGAGAAGGTGAACATCCTGGCTGATTTTAATCACAGTCTCAATCTTTATCTTCATTCCTCTCTCTCTCTCTGTGTTCCTCGCTCTCTGTTCTTTCTCTCTCTCTCTCTCTGTTCCTCACTCTCTTCCTGTCTCTCTGTTCTGTCTCTCTCTGTCTTTCTGTCCTCTGTCGGTCTGCCTGCCTCTCTCGCTCTCCCTGTTCTCTCTCACTTTGTTCTCTTTCTTGCTCTTTCTGTTCTGTGTTCACTCATCTCTCTCTGCTGTGTCTGTTCTCTCATCTCTCTCTCTCTCGCTCTGTGTGTTCTCTCATCTGTGTTCTCTCTCATCTGTGTTTTCTCATCCCTCTGCTGTCTCTCTGTTCTCTCATCTCTGTGTTGTCATCTGTTCTCTCATCTCTCTGCTATCTCTCTCTGTGTGTGTTCTGTCATCTGTGTTCTCTCATCTCTCTCTGCTGTCTCTCTCTCTCCCTCTGTGTTCTCTCATCTCTCTCTGCTGTCTCTCTCTCTCTCCCTCTCTGTGTTTTCTTTGTTCTCTCATCTCTCTGCTATCTCTCTCTCTGTGTGTGTTCTGTCATCTGTGTTCTCTCATCTCTCTCTGCTGTGTTCTCTCTCTGTGTTCTCTCATCTCTCTCTGCTGTGTTCTCTCTCTGTTCTCTCATCTCTCTCTGCTGTATTCTCTCTGTTCTCTCATCTCTCTCTGCTGTATTCTCTCTGTTCTCTCATCTCTCTCTGTGTTCTCTCATCTCTCTCTGCTGTCTTTCTCTGTTCTCTCATCTCTGTGTTCTCTCATCTCTCTGTGTGTTCTCTCTGTGTTCTCTCATCTCTGTGTGTTCTCTCTGTGTTCTCTCATCTCTGTGTTCTCTCTCTGTGTTCTCTCATCTCTCTCTGTGTTCTCTCATCTCTCTGCTGTCTCTCTCTGTTCTCTCATCTCTCTCTCTGTGTGTTCTGTCATCTGTTCTCTCATCTCTCTCTCTCTGTGTTTTCTCATCTCCCTGCGCTCTCTCTCTCTCTCTCTCTCTCTCTCTCGGCACAGATATAGCGGTGAATGGTAAGGCGTGTGATTGTGATGTGGTTGCTGAGTGTATGGTGGGCGACGCCGTGCCGTTGGAAGTTAAGCTGACCAATCGCAGTAAGAGCGCCGTGGGACCGTTCTCTCTCTCAGTGGTGCCGTTTCAGGATTATCAGAACGGCACGCAGAACTATGAGCTGCAGGACGCAGTCACCTTCATTGGCTCCAACTCCTTCTACATCGACTCGGTACGTACACACACACACACACACACACACACACACAAGCCCTACAGTTAGATCGAATACCACACCTTCATAATCATAATACAACAAAGATGATATGTAGAAGCGCAAAAATGTCAGCGTGTACTGTTGTAGGAAAAATAATCAACATTATCAATATGCGTAATCAGTACCGTACTGTATTAGAATGAGCGCTTTCATTCATATAAACGTGTGGAGCCGCACTACTGATAGAGATGCGACGACAGAAAATTAACCAACACCTTCTGACCAATCAGCATCCAGGTTGCTAAGTGAGTTTAGAATATGCTCGAAGTATTGTGTGAAATTAGTCTGCTAAATGTATACGGTATTAATACAGGTACAGCTTAGTCACCATTCTATGTTTATATCCCATTTAGTCATGTTTTATATTTAGTCGTATATTATCCTTGCCTCTGTTTTTAAAATTCTGGATCCAATTTTGCCACATATTAAAAGAATCCACTAATTCTGTGATTGAAACTTAGCCAAGAACTTGAAATCACTGAACTGCAGCTCCTGCATCATCAGCTCATCATCATCATTAAACCTTTAATGGCCTGAATGGGGCCCGTGCCAGGAGAACGTTAAACTCCACTGTGCTCCGACTCTCCATCTGATGTGGGACCGAGTACTGAACCAGCCAACCGCTCTCGCACACCCGGTTCGAGATTAAGGCCTCCGATTATGGCCGTTATCTCTGTGTAATGAGCCGGGTCGGGTGTGTCTCATTAGAGTTTGTATTCATGCAGCAGAATTAAATAAGCATGCACGAGCCTTCTGGCAAGAGAACGTGATATTTGGCAACTGGCCTGCACTCGGTTGAGTTAATGCTGTGATTGTGAGTGTTGTGTTTAATTATAATCATAATAATTTTATTTCTGCAGCACCTTTTGGTGCATTTAAAACACAGCGTGTGTAAAAACAAAACAGCACGAACAGGAAGCACAGTTAAACTGGGGGAAAAAAATGTGATCAAGCATGAAGTGCAGATCTGTTAAGGGACTGACGGACACAGAGGCCAAGCCTCCTTCACTGATGGTGGCAGGTACACGAGCTACACCCCCTTCACTGAGACTGACAGGTAAATAGGCCATGCCCCCTTGATTGAGACTGACAGGTACATAGGCCACCCCCCCCCCTTCACTGAGACTGACAGGTAAATAGGCTATGCCCCCTTGATTGAGACTGACAGGTACATAGGCCACCACCCCTTGACTGAGACTGACAGGTAAATAGGCCATGCCCCCTTGACTGAGACTGACAGGTACATAGGCCACGCCCCCCCTTCACTGAGACTGACAGGTAAATAGGCCATGCCCCCTTCACTGAGACTGACAGATAAATAGGCCATGCCCCCTTGACTGAGACTGACGGGTACATAGGCCACCCCCCCTTCAGTGAGACTGACCGGTACATAGGCCACACTTGCTTCATTGAGACTGACAGGTACATAGGCCACGCCCCCTTCACTGAAGCTGACAGGTCCATAGGCCATGCTCCCTTCACTAGGACTGACAGGTACATAGGCCATGCCTCCTTCAGTAGGACTGACAGGTACATAGGCCATGCCTACTTCACTAGGACTGACAGGTACATAGGCCACGCCTGCTTCACTAGGACTGACAGGTACATAGGCCATGCCTGCTTCAATAGGACTGACAGGTTCATAGGTCACGCCTCCTTCACTAGGACTGACAGGTACATAGGCCATGCCTGCTTCACTAAGACTGACTGACAAATAGGCCATGCCTTCACTGAAACCGATGGGTACATAGGCCACGCCTTTTTAACTGAGACTCACAGGTACGTAGGCCATGCCTCCTTCACTAAGACTGACAGGAACTTACTGTAGGCCATGCCTCCTTCACTGAGTGTGGCAGGTACTTAGGCCATGCCCTCTTTACTAAGACTGAAAGGTAGATAGGCCACACCTCCTTCACTGAGACTGACAGGTAAATAGGCCACGTCTGCTTCACTAAGACTGAGAGGTACATGGGCCACACCTCCTTCAGTGAGACTGACATGTAAATAGCCCATGCCTCCTTCACAAACACTGGTAGATACAGAGGCCATGCCTCTGCTAAGACTAACAGGTACATCGGCCACACGTCCTTCACTGAAACTGAAAGGTACATAGGCCACACCTCCTTCAGTAAGACTAACGGGTACATTGGCCATGCCTCCTTCACCAAAACTGACCGGCACATAGACCATGCCTTCTTCACTAAGACTGACTGGTCCAGAACCTTCACTCACCAACATTCATGCCTCCTGTATCTTGTTCCTTTCGTCTCGTGTGCAGGTGAGTCCAGCGGGGAACTCGATCTGTGCTGGAGCATTGCTGTTCCTTTACACTGGGGATTTCTACCTGAATATTAAGTTCCAGGACGACAGCACGAGCCGAGACCTTCCTCCCACGTGGTTCTGCTTGCCCAGCGTCCACGTCCGAGCACAAGAACCAGTCGAGGCAGCTGCCTGAGCTTGGGGACTCTGGGGCACACTGACCTTTTTGGACAGAGCATGAGCCTGGGTGGCTACTCAAGAACCATTTTGTTTGAAATATAAAATTCTGCTCTCTAGATCTGAATCATTACTGGTCTTTATTAATAAAGTTTCTTAATAATGTAATGGCACATCATATTTACCCCGACTCCTGGGATTCATTGCGTGATTACTCAAAGGCTGCATCTAAATACCCACAGTACTTCTGTACCATTAGTACGCAAGGAGTACCGCGTACGGTGTCCGAATTCTCAGTAGGCATTTAATAGCAGTCGACCGGTACCTGGATGATCTACTACATCCATTACATACAAATGTACCACACTACACTACGATATCCCATAATTCAGCCGGAGCCTCAGAATAACCAAAGAAGAAGAATTCCCTCGGGAAAAGGGAACGTATTTGGCTGTCAGAAGCGAAGCCGGTTGTTGCAGCGGTGTACAAATGTATCAGGAATGCAGCCAAGGTCTTTTTTCAACTGTTTCTAAATCAAGATCCCCTAAAGGTTCTATGTGCAAATTTCTACATGCAGAAGCTATAAAGGCTCCAGGCAGAACCCTGAACATTTCTCAATCTAGAAGCAGTAAGAAGTTCTATGTGGAACCCTACAGCTGAGCATTTCTGAGTCTAGAACCCTTAAAGGTTCTTTACAGAAGTCTTTCACTGAATACTTAGGCATTCTAGATTTAGAAACATTCTGTATGGAACCCTACAATTGAGTGATTCTAAATCTAGAAACCATAAAAGGTTCCATAGTCGGATCCATACAACTGAGCAGTTCTGAGTCTAGAACCCTTAAACGTTCTTTGCAGAAGCCTTTCACTGATTGTTTCTAAATCTAGAATGCCTAAATATTCTATATGCAAGCCTACAATTGAGTATTTCTAAATCTAGAAACCGTAAAATGTTCCATAGCTGGATCCATACAACTGAGCAGTTCTGAGTCTAGAATCATTAAAAGTTCTTTGCAGAAGCCTTTAACCGACTGTTTCTAAATTTAGAATGCCTCAATATATTCTGTACGGAACCCTACAATTAAGTGATTCTAAATCTGGAAACCGTGTCAGGTTCCATAGCTGGAACCATACAACTGTGAAGTTCTGAGTCTAGAACCCTTAAAAGTTCTTTGCAGAAGCCTTTCAGTGATTGTTTCTAAATCTAGAATGCCTAAATATTCTATATGCAACCCTACAATTGAGTATTTCTAAATCTAGAAACTGTAAAATGTTCCATAGATGTAACCATACAACTGTGAAGTTCTGAGTCTAGAACCCTTAAAAGTTCTTTGCGGAAGTCTTTAAGCGACTGTTTCTAAATTTAGAATGCCTCAATCCTCTGTATGGAACCCTACAATTGAGTGATTCTAAATCTAGAAACCGTAAAAGTTTCCAAAGCCAGAACCATACAACTGAGCAGTTCTAACATTATGTGAAACCCTACAATAAAGCGTTTATAAATCTAGGAGTCCTCAAGATCCTGCGTGTAATCCTACAACTGAGCATTCCTCAATCCAGAACACCTCAAAGTTCTATAAGAAACCCTACAACTGTGTCCAAATCTAGAACTGCAAAATGTTCTATGCAAAACCGTACAATTATTTTAAAGCCTAGAACCCATAAAGCTTCAATGCAGAACCCTACAACTGAGCATTTCTAAATCTACAACCCAGAAGGTTCTGTGCAAAACCACGTGAGACAGCGTGATGGAGTCTAGTAGAGAATAGTGGTTGGTGTGTCGGTGAGTAAAAGCCCAGTGCTGTTACAGTAGAACCTTTGATAAGTGTGTAAATCTAATGTGCTGCTGATTGTGATGTGATGTATTTATGTTCTCATTTCCTCAGGTCTTCACAGGTTTAGTCGTTTGACACGGTTATAAAATCTAAAATCTCTTGCCTATCTCGAGCTCTTTATCACACTGTTTTTTAATGACTTTGTTTTTCAGTTTGACTCTGTTCTTTCTTTTTTTTCTTCCTTTCTCGAGCTGCTTCATTATTACGAATCTCATATCCTGTGTCTCACTTCACTGTTGGTATGTAATATATTTGATCGATGGCTGTCGCATGGATTATAAATCATAAACATAATCTTTGCAGAAAGTCTGGTTTTCTTGGAGTTCTTTCTAAAATTAACAGGAATGTTTGGGTGAGGGGGAAAAAAAATCTATTTTCATGCCGCCTGTTCAGAACAGCAATAAATTTTTATCACAGTGTACAATATGATCATGAAACAACCCAGAGCTTGAAGTGTGAAAAAGAAAATAGCACACCAGGTATTTACCAGTTCCTGAAGGAGTTCGACTTGTAACTCTCTCTAATAGTCTAGTGGTTAGAGAAGCAGCTTTGGGACCAAAAGGTTGCTGGTTTGATTCCCTGGACCAGCAGGAAGTGCTCTTGAGCAAGGCACCTACCGTAACCCCCAACTGCTCCCTGGGTATGTCAGGGTCCTGTTGTACATTGCTCTGGATAAGAGCATCTGCTAGATGCCTGTAATGTAATGGATTTGTTCCTTTGAAGGTCCTAAGTAGAACATTTAGGGGTTTCCTGAAAGGCACACACTTGTAGAACACATTAGGATGCTAGACTTTTTTCTCACAGATGTTCACACTTGGAAAGAAAAATCTAAATCCAAAAGGGTTCTATGTGACTGGGTGCTTCTATAAGCAGAACCCCAAAAAGCTCTATACCAAACCCTCTTCTTCTTCTTCTGGCTGCTCCTGTTAGGGGTCACCACAGCAGATCATTATGATCCACATATGATTTGGCATAGGTTTTTACACCAGATGCCCTTCCTGATGCAATCTATCTGGGCTTCTGACCAGCACCAAGTATGCACTGGCTTTGAGGGGGATACTGGAGCACCCAGAGGAAAGCCACACATACACGGGGAGAACATGCAACCTCCACACAGAAAGGTCCCCGTCGGCCACGGAGTTCAAACTCGGAACCTTCTTGCTGTGAGGTACCGTATATGCACCAGTTCTATTTTTCAAAAGTTGAGGCCATGTTTCTTTGCACCATTTTCATGATGTTTTACAACCCATGAAGGATGACGCAGTGGCTAAGGAATATCCCCTACCTACAATTTTAACTCCAAACTTTGGTTTGCTCTAATTTGCACCCCAAATCATCATATAAATTGTTGCACATTGTACAAATATGCTTCACAAGGAAGCAGGATCCAAGAATTCAAGAAGGAAGCTCCACCCTCCAAAATCCCTCAAACGACAAGAGTAAGAAACCTTGTGAGGAACCATCCTTTTCTGGGTGACACCAGATAGTGGGTCTTGTTGGTGCCAATCTAAAACAAGCATTGTTAACCATTGAACTCTACCTTTTGGTACTCCAGCATAGATGCTGGAAAAAGTTCTTGTTCATGGTGCCAATGGTGTACTTGGTGCAGCAGGCAAATCAGCTGGTTTCTGTTCATCTTCTTGTCTCCTGTCCTCCGTTTTCGGATCACAGGAGACCAGTATGTTGGCTCTTCTGATGTAGCCCTGCTTGCTTAATGAAAATGTGAGACTCCACTGAAACAGTCCAGCAGCACAATGAATAACTTATCAAACACAAAAAACACTGCACCACCATGCTGCCCCTCTGTGTCCAAACACTACACCTGATGGGCTCGTCTGCGTTTGATTGCACAGATTGCATTCTTTCCCATCAACTTGATCCCTCATATTTTGTCAGCTGAAAATCTGCCTCACTCACCTGTGCCTACCTCTTTAAAAATCTCGGCCGGTATTCCTCCCTTTTTTCTTGCATTAGTTCCAAACGTGCTCATCATCACTGACTTTTACTGATGACTTACCACTGACAATTTTGTATTCCTTATGATTTTTGATCATGCCCTCATCCTTGTTTGTTTAGGTTTCTTTAACAGAGCATTAAGTTTTTGAATTATTAAGCATGCATCCTCCTTTTTTGTTACTTCCTTGAGATGGGTCCTAACAGAATTGGGACTCGTCTGCTCTAATTGCTAGGTTTGATTTTTTTTTAATTAGCTTAACCAACAGCAAGCTCCTGTTGTTCATGGAAAGTGAGCTATTCAAATTAGATTTGAATTGGCATTGTTGGGCTGTGACTTTATTCAAATTGAAACATGACTTGGTTTTGATTTATTTGTCTTTTGATTTATTGACTTAAATTGTATTTGTTTGCTGACGTTTTACAAGCAATATTGATTGATTAGTCCTGATTGGATTTAAAAGAAGGATGGCAATAATGGAAAAAAAAACCCAATCCCAACTGTAAAATATGGTGGAAGTTTTGTGATGTTTTGGGGCTGTTTTTCCTCCAAAGACCCTGGAAACCTTGTTAGGGTCCATGGACTCCATGAAACACCAGGACATTTTAAATCAGAATCTGGCTCCTCTGCCAGGAAACTAAAACTGGGCTGTCGTTGGATTTTCCGGCAGGACAATGATCCAATGTCCAAATCATCACAACAATAGTTTACTGAGAATCACAGAGTCGCGCTTCTGCCCTGGCCATTTCAGTCCTCTGAGCTGAACCCCAGTGAAAATCTGTGGGCTGAGCTGAAGAGGAGAGAGCACAAGAGAGGGTCAGGGAACCTGGACGATCTGGAGAGACTGTGTAAAGAGGAAGGGCTCAGATGTCCTGCTCTGGATCTCCAACCTTATAAAATGTTACAGGAGAAACTTGGGGCTGTTTTACTGGCAAAGGGTGGTTGTACAGAGTATTGAATGCATGGGTGCCAATAATAGTGGAACATTGAACATGGGAAACATTCACTTAGATACTTTGGCCCATATTTGTGGTCAAAACTAGGTAGTAATGAGAGAAAAGCAAATTCTGTAGTTCCCTTTAAGTCACGCATAAGAAAGAAGGATCTTACATCCGGTGTGCAAGGCAGCTGTGCTTCACGCTCTGTATGTCAAAGTTAGGACTTACTTTCTAAGTTTTATAGCATACATTTAAGATTTATCATTAATATTTAAGATTATAGATAGACATATCCATCAAAGATCACTAAGACAAATCCTTAAGATCAAGTGGTGGTGCAAGGTGACCAACGTCGAAGTGCTGAGAAGGGCTAGCTCCACAACCATAGAGACCATGATCCGCGGCAATTTCTTAAGGTGGCTTGGCCACATTTGTAGGATGCCAGACTGTCAACTGCCAAAGCAGCTCCTCTTCAGTGAGTTAGCTTATGGAAATAGACCGCGTGGCCGACCAAAGAAAAGGTGGAAGGACTGTATTAAGGAGAACATCAAGATCTTTGACCTGGGGAATGATTGACATAACCTAATGGCCAACCGTCCTTCCTGGAGGCACCACATAGCCAATGGCAAGCTTCTGTGCGAGCACAGACTTCAACAGTGAGCTGAGGAGCGGCGCACCCGACGACACCGAAGAGTCCCCCGTCATTAGTATTGATGGGGACCATAAGTAAGTAAAGATAGACATATGTATTTCAGATTGTGTTCATATTTATTTATTTATAGCTAGTGTCCCCAATTAATAGGCTACTTGTGGCCAGCTATAAGTTTGACACTTTAATAAAGTTGATTGATTGATAACCACCAAACATCAAGCAAGTGCAACAACACAACACATAGCAAGGTAGCTAGTGTAATATTACTTACTCAAAAAGTTGAAGTCCCTTCCACACCAGGATCTGGTCTTCCCAGGCAGTCTCCTGGCCCAGTACTAACCAGCTCTTTGAGGCATATGGGTGTGGTGCCGATCTCCGTTTCCATAGCCCTCAGCCTCTTGCCTATACAGCTAGGGTTACGGGAGGCAGGTCCTCTGGTGGTAACCACGAGAGTTTGACTTCCCTACTTGCATCTGTATTGCAGCGTGCCTTGCCAGATGGCAGTAGATACCATTTTTAGGATGGTCTTTGGCATGACCAGACTGCAAGTAGAACTTGCGATCTCCAGGTCGAGAGGTGGACTTGCTAACCACTAGGCCAACTCGCGGTCAGTATTACTTATGAGTTCAACAGAAAGAAGCCCAGCTTGCCGTTTGTCCCACAGACTTTTAGCTCTCGGCAAGGAATAAATTCCAGTCCAAGATTTACTCTTGTCCAGTCTCTTGCTTGGTCACTCTTCCTGGCTTTCTCCAACAGTGTCTTCTTTGGTCTGCCATGATGTCCATACTGAGAATACCGATTTACCTTTTTTTTTTATGGAAAACTGTTTAACTATTTTATTTTGGAAGCTGGCTTGGGTGCTGTAAAGCGTTACGCAGTTCTTGTGAGAGGACTCAGGGATGCGCTGCTAGAGTTGCATAGTGCTACAAGAGACGAACCGGGCGTGGACTCAATGGAAGACGAGCCATTCTCTTTATTACAAGTCAGTGTACCATCAGCATGATTTCGCAGCTGATATTTTAAGGTACAATTCACACCAAGTGTTGGTTTAATGCAAATCTGGGCACTTTTGATCCTCTATTTACACCTCTTTCATGCGTCATCTTTCCTCCCAGAGCTTTCACACTGGTTCACACCTCCATTCTCCAGTGGTTGTCATGTGACCCGAACAAGTCTTGTGTTGTCGATGAGGTTTAAACCAATCAGCAGAAGCGATGAAGAACTCGCCTTCGACTAAATGTTTCTTGTTTGAAACTGGCTGTCACTGTAGGTGTTTTCAGCTACGTGATGTTCGTTTTTATATAGAACAGTGTGTCATGGAAGATACGCAGGCCTATTTCAGGTTACTTAACAACTTGAAACAGTTTGAGAGCAGTGTGGGACGATTTTGGCATGCAGCTTGGTAGAGGATGATCAAACTAGATCATTCACTCACACTAGAACTGGTTATTGTTTAGTGATGAGGAAATAACTGGGGCTGCAATGTGCTTAATAAATACAAACTTGAAAAACACTAAATAATCGACCGCACTGTGTAGGGAAATGGCAGAATATCGCTCCTTGGTTGAACTTAAGGGTAGATTTTCTTAAAATCTGGATCTGTAGCCCAGTTTAGAATTTCTAGGTCTTGTTTTACCCCCATTCAATATATTTGGTTTATCTTCAACAAGACAGATATCAAGCCTTAAATTAGGTGTGTTGGAAAAGCAAAATCCATGCTGAAGTCATCATTAATCAGATTGAGGTTTTCATTATTAGCTCATCCGGCTGACAGGGGATGAGTTTACGCCCTCGTGTTGTCCGTCCGGCATCATCCACATTTCACACAAATCGCTTCTTCTCCCTCAGTTCTTCATGGACTTTTATTCTTTTTGGCAGGAAGGTAGCAGGGATCGAAACGGGTGGTCGCCCACTCGCCAATGCGAGTTGGAAAGGGTACGGGTGACTAGTGACAACATGTACTCGACCGAGTGGGCGACTGGCTCGCCACGCTATATATATATCAAACTACTCACTGCCTCGATGGTTTCTATCAACGATTCTCGCCCATTTTAAGCAGAACTTGGTCTATTT
>JAODOK010000012.1:74968848-74980165 GCA_027576575.1 Netuma bilineata
AATTATTGCATTCCGTTTTTATTTACAATTTGTACTTTGTCCCAACTTTTTTGGAATCGGGGTTATATATATATATATATATATATATATATATATAACTGGTTGTGATGAAGTAATTTATTGGCACATAAATTACATGCCATTTAGCAGACCCTCTTATTCAGAGTGACATACAACTCTGGGGGTTGGGGGTTATGTGCTTTGCTCAAGGGCACTTCAGCCATTCCTGCTAGTCCAGGGAATCAAACCAGCAACCTTTTGGTCCCAAACTGCTTCTCTAACCATTAGGCCATGGCTTCCCCATCCATCTGATAGTACCTTCATATAAATCCAAAACATTCCCAGGTATTCCCGGGATAGACTCCAGATCCCACATAACCCTGACCAGCTTAAAGTGATTCTTGAAGATGAAGATGAATGAATAAATAAACATGAATGGAACTGATTTTGTGCAAAAGGTGTTTTTATTATCCTAAAACTGCACAGCTGTGCAAATGATCTTGAATAAACATGTCTTCCAATTGGATAATCATAAAAAGCTGGTCATATTGTTATTACATGTATTCAGAAAAAGAGACACAGAGAGGCACTAAAAGCTTTTCAAATGGTTTATTTAATAATAAAGACCTCACGGTTCGTGATGCATTAAGCAATGAAAATGCGGAGCATGTCCCTGAAAACCCAATTATTCATGCACCCTTACTGTGGATGGCTACCAGGTTTGTAATAAACATCATCCTTCTTTAAAAATAAAAATAATAAAAAGCAAAACCTTTAGAGACACAAATAGGTGATTTATTTATTTATTTTGAAGTAAGTATTTCTATTTCTTATTTATATTAACATCTCTGTTCATGCCTGTTGATGCACTTTGAACATCGTGATGAGTATTTTCTTTTTGTTTTATCTTTATCTCAGCTTCACTCATTCAGTCTTCAAAGAGATCCATCCGAGTCTGTGCCAGAGTTGGATGTTTTGCCCGTGGAGTCTGAATCTTCAAGAGATCAGTCAATTTTATCAGGGCTGATGTGCACTGAACAAAGCAGACACTTACACACGATTGAATTGAGTTTAGTTCAGTCAGCTTTAATCATTGTAACAGAGCAATAATTATTAGATATTAAACAGATAGAAATGCAAGAAAACAAAAGGTCACATTCAAAAGCATAAGATAAATGTGTGAGCACTCTTGTAGAAGAGTGGCAGTGAAGGAGCGTGTGAAGGACAGGCATTAATTCCATTATGTCTTCATGCATCGTATTACTACAGTGCTATTAAAATCCATTACAGTGTAACACCTCAAATATGCAGACATGTGCTTGGAACCATTACATCATCTGTTTCTCACTGTGAGGGGTGATTTATGTGAAATACACACACTGCCAGTCAAAAGTTATAGCTGCTGTATTAATAGTAAACTGGCTGTCGAGAGAGAGAGAGAGAGAGAGAGAGAGAGATAACAGACAGGCAGACACTTGGATAGGCAGACAGATAGAAAGACATACACCTACAGACCCTTGAACAGACAATCAAGCACCTGGAGAGATAGACACTTGAACAGACAGTTAGGTAGACAGACAGATACCTCAATGGACCGACACATTTGGATAGATAGACCTCAACAGACAGGCACATGGACAGAGAAATGGACACTCAGACAGACAAAAAGACACTTGAATAGACTGACACCTGGACAGACAGAAATTTGGGTAACCAGACATCTTGTGGACAGACAGACTCAGTCAAAGACTTGGACAAACACCTGGGCATCCACACAGACAATTGGACAGACAATTAGAGAGACAGGCAGTAAGACAACTGTAGAGACAGACCCTTAGACAGACAGACAGACAGACAGACAGACAGACAGACACTTGGATGTGCAGTATACCAGACACTTGAATAGATAGGCAAACACCTGAAAAGACAGACAGACACACAAATGGTAAGACAGACACTTGGAAAGAGCTTGGACAACTAGAGATGTGATCAGATAAACAGAAACGTGGGCAGCCTGAGACACTGACACTTGGACAGGTAGACACTTGGACTTCCATACGGACAAATAGACAGACACTTGGACAGGTGTACAACAGGTGAGTGAACAGAGAGGGAGACAATTGGACAGACAGTCAGACATTTAGGCAGATATTTGAACAGACAAACAACCACTTGCACAGAAAGACCAACACCTGAAAAGACAGACACTTGTACAGACAGACAGACAGACCCTTGGACATGCAGTATACCAGACACATACTGTAGATAGATAGATAGATAGATAGATAGATAGATAGATAGATAGATAGATAGATAGATAGATAGATAGATAGATAGATACTTGGGCATGTAGACAGAAATATGACATCCAGAGAGACATCTGGATGGATGGGAAGAGAGACAGACAGATTTATACTTGGGTGGACAGACAGACATTTGGACAGACAGACTTAAAGACATTTAGAGTGACAGAAATACACTTATACAGACATGAAGTTGGACAGACAGCCTGATGGTGAGGCAAAAGGCTCGATAGGCACTATAAATTATTGTAGAGGCACTCTTGATTATTTCATAGTTATTCTCACTGGATCTACTATTCCTGTACTTGTGGATCAGAGCTGAAGTTGACTGAAGGTTTATTAAGGATTTGCTAAAGTTTCATTGAAGGTTTGCCAAAAAAAAAACATATTTGCAGATGAAACTCCAAATGCAGAGGCCTCCACTCTAATCATGAAAGACTCCCTGCTAATGCAGATAATCTATTCTAATTCCACATCTTGTACACCTGAGGCAGATAATCAGTATTCAGAATTAGAAACCAGGAGAATGCATAAAGAAATGAGTCTGCTGTGTAATATACCGTATGTCACAGTGTGCTCTACATGATAAAATAGCTGCAATATTGAGCAGGGGAAAATGAACCAAAAATGACCAAATTCTGCTATTGATGAGGGGTAGAAAGAGTCAGCATGGCAAGTTTCTGACACCGTCCAAGGGCAGAAATCTCCAGAGTTGCCAGCTTCTAAGGACAGCTAAGGACAGAACAAGCCACTGTGACCAACATCTTAGACTCTCCAAGGGCAGAAATTCCCAGAGTGATCACCTTTTGACACTATTCAAAGGAAAAAAAAGTACTTGACTAACCAGCTTCTGACACCGGCCATGAGGAGAAAGTGCCAGAATGACCAGCTTCTGATACTGTCCACTGTCCAACATGCTCGGGTGACCAGCTTTTGATACTATTCAAGTGCACAAATTCCCAGAGGGACCAGGTTCTGACACTGTTCAGAGCAGAATTACCCCAAGTGACCAGATTCTGACACTGTCCCAAAGCTAGAATGTCCTTAAATGACTAGCTTCTGACACTGTTTAAGAGCAGAAAGAGCCACTGCATCCAGCTTCTGACACTATTCAAGGACAGAAAGAGTGAGATTGACAAGCTTCTAATACTGTCTAACAACAGAAATTCTCAGAATTCTTTTGATAATGTCCAAGGGCAGGAGGAGGCAGTGTGACCAACTTTTGATACTCTGGAAGGGCAGAAATTGCCAGGGTAACCAGCTTCTGACACCTTCTTCTTCTTCTTCTTCTTCTTCTTCTTCTTCTTCTTCTTCTTCTTCTTTTGGCTGCTCCTGTTAGGGGTCACCACAGCAGATCATCATCATCTGCATATTTGATTTGGCACAGGTTTTTATACCAGATTCTCTTCCTGATGCAACCCTCCACAACCTTCCTGGGCTTGGGACTGGCACTAAGTATGCACTGGCTTGTGCAACCCCAGTGGCTGGGTATTTTACCTCATCTGCATGTCTTTGCTTCTGACACTGTCTAAGGGTAAAAAAAAAAAATCCAGAATTACAAGTTTCCGATTCTGAGGGAACCCTCCCAAAGGGATCAATAAAGCTTAATCTAATCTAATCTAATCTAATCTAATCTATCTGTATGAAAGTAAATAGAGCCACAATGCTCTGGTTCTGATACTGACCCAAAGCAGATAGCACAACATGCCAGAAGGAATAGCTTTTGATACTGTGCCAGGGCTGCAATTCCCAAAGCAACCAACATCTGATACTGTCCAAGAGTAGCATTTACCAGAGTCACAAGTTCAACACTGAAAGAATTCTGACTATGAGGGATGACCAAAAAACAGAGAATGGTCAAAAAATCTTGATGACCTTCTGCTGGTAATGAACAGAGTCCCTGAGTGACCCAACATCAACCCCTGACTAAGAGTAGAATCAAGCAACCAGAATATTGTCTACCGCTGAGCAGGAGCAGGAACAGAACACCTCAATTATCAGGTTCTGAAAAAAAAGTCTAGCATGTTATATTTAGCAGGGACAAATTGAGCCAAGGTGACAAGTGTGTGACACTGATGAGAGGCAGCAGTAACCTGGGGGTAGGGCACTGCAAAGCGCTGCCATGAAGGCTACGTCAATAGGTGTTTTCAGAGAATAAAGTCGAGGAGGGCTTTTGTTCCTAATTCTTGTTCACTCACAGTCTCTTTGTCTTTCATGCCCAGTCGTGCCACTTGCATTCAATCAATTCAGATCAAAGCAGGCTGTATTGGCATGGCAGTATTCACTTATGACAATGCCTTAGAATTTAGATGTGTTATCTACCCAGTACTCATCCTCTCTTCTCCTTTCACTTGTTTATCTCCCACTTATTTATGTTCCCTCTCTCTGTTAATTTGCCAATTGTTTTTCACTGGAGGCAACTCCATATCGAACCAGTCTTTGTAGTGAGTCTTTGAAGCTTTTAGTTACAAAGCCTCCAAAATAATGGCATTTCCATCATGGTGAAAATGCTCAGACTGACAGACTTTAACAATAAAATAAAATAAAATAAATCTTGGACATATTGTAATTAATTGACTAACTAGTTTTAGTATAAATAACCTAACAATGGTGCTCAGGTTCCACTAGGAAGAATTTAGGATTATGGTTTTATATGTGGAATAAATTTCAGAGTACATTTAAGTTTTTCATTTTTTTAATCAATTACATTGTTATATACACACACATCCATCCTCTGTAGCTGCTTATCCTGTTCTACAGGGTCACAGGCAAGCTGGAGCCTATCCCAGCTGACTATGGGCAAGACGCAGGGTACACCCTGGACAAGTCACCAGGTTATCGCAGGGCTGACACAGAGACAAACAACCATTCACACTCATGGTCAATTTAGAGCCACCAATTAGCCTAACCTGCATGTCTTTGGACTGTAGGGGAAACCGGAGCACCTGGACGAAACCCACGCAGACACGGGGAGAACATGCAAACTCCACACAGAGAGGTCCCCGTCGGCCACTGGGCTTGAACCCAGGACCTTCTTGCTGTGAGGCGACAGTGCTAACCACTACACCACCGTGCCGCCTTGTCAATAGAAATGACCAATAAAATTCTTGTTTTTGCACACCAGCTTGTCAATTAAATACCTGCATTGTCTTGTATGCTAAATTACTCAAAACCCTACTTTATGCATAGTTTATACCTTGATTTATGCGAACTAGTAATGAAAAAAAAAATCCCCCACACATTTGCACGTGTAATTTCCATACTGTAAAAGCTCTAGGGATTTTGAAACAATGCATAACAAAAAGTACTGAAATTTCAAGTACTGATTTGATACAAGACATGTTCAAATTTGAATAATCCCATGCTCACCATGAGAAAATTTATTACACTTCTCAGTCGGTAACTTTTTTTTTTAGATCTCAAGACAGAAAAGAAAAGCTGAACTGCCCCCTCAGGTTTCTGTGTGATTAGGGCATTTGATAGTTTCCACAGACACAGTGAGTGGCTGTCAGAGCCTCTTTGAATATCTGCCAGTTATCACATCAGCCAGTGTTTCTTAACAATGCTTCTGTGGCATGTCATTTGTCAAAAAGTTGCACACTTTCAGAAGTTAATTAGATTAAAAAAAAAAAAGCAATATAAAATCCCATGGAAGTAACCTGCCCTTATAGATTTTTTCTTTCATCAATGTCAGCTGCTAATTGTGGCAGTCTGAATAGCAGAAGGTGCCTGAAATTACTTTGAGCTTATTATACCAGAATGCATGCTATCCAAGTAAAGGGAGAAAATTAATAATGGGAATCAATTAGTCTTTTCTTCCTTGTAGTCATATAAATGAGAATCTATCTACCTGAAGTATCAAAGATGATTTGAAAGATAAAATCTTATCTTTATTTTTTTCTTAATAAAACCTGGATTGGGTAGAAAAATGATATTTTAAATTCGGAATAAGTATGACTACTATTAATGTGACATATGGAATTATCCCGAATATCTTAGTAATCCATCACGTAGACTTATATAAAACTGAACCTTCATCACAAAAGATGTCATTAAAAAACATAATTACTGTAATCATCAAAAATATTCATATCGGTAATTTTATAAATAGGCACTCAGGAATAGAGTGCTGAAATAGCAAATTGCAACCTTGTCTTGTTATTGAAACAGCTAAATTCTCACCATGCATTTCAATCATTCAAAACAATCTGGAAGCTAATACACAGCACTCACTTTGTGTGCTTTTTCTCCCGCCCCTTGTCCTTCACCAAGAACAATGTAATTACGTTTGTTCCAGAAACAGGAGCTGACACACAGCACAAGAGGCCAGTAATCAAACAAGAGAGCCTCCTCTCCTCATCACATACAGTAGTACAGACCAGTGCTGAACTGTATGCTTAAATCCAGCCTCAACAGCACCTCGACACTCAGTTTCCTGCTGCTGCCTTGCACCGTGCACCTTTTCCAGACTTATACATGTGTCAGCTTTGCAGGTTAACGTCATTAAACAATATATAAAATGTTATTGTCCAGTCAAGATGTTTTATGTGTAACTCTGAAGGTTTAAATTATACAGAGTTGTTTGTTACATTTCTTTCATATTTATTTTTATTTTATACGTCACACGATATATGACACAGTGTATAATTCAAAGGCATAATTAGATAATTGTGTGCAAATATAAAAATCTTACACAGTCTTAGTTTTAAAAATTTGCATATCCAATACCGTCATTCCCCATTTCTCTGGCTTGTTTGTATACATACAGTAAGATCCACACAGCAATGCTGCAGAGTTGCAAATTGATATTCAATTACTTTGCATGTTATCTTGCATAAAAGGTTCTCTCTTTCTGAGCAGAAAGGCTGGAACAAAAGAAAGGCAGCTCAGGGTCAGTAGTGCCTCGAGCAGTGGGGATCCACCTCCTCCACCTGTCACTCAGGAGCCTCGATGTCCAAAGCCCAATTAAATCACTCCTCTCCATGTGAGCTGACCCCACTGCTATGAATATGTATGAGAGAAAATGCAAATAAAATTCTGCGCCACGTGCATAAGGGATTTGAGGGAAAAGAGAACAAAGGCGAGTCTCGATTGGGGGACAGGAGTGTGGATGCCATCACTTTGCTGTAGCATCACAGGGTAGATGATAAGCAAAATCTGGCAGGGTGAAAGAAAACAATCACACTAACGCAAGCTTCCACTTAAACTTAGATTGCCCTTCAACATGTTTTATAATTACCATGCTGAAATGAGAATAAATATATTTTTAGAAAATATTATTTTGCATTGTAGATGTGAGGAAGTGCGTAATCCTCACAGTTCTTAGAAGTATTGTGTGCTTTTGTAAATATCGCATAACTAATATTTTTTCATGCCCTCTAGTCCTTCTCAACTCAATTTCTACTTTTGTCTAGTTGCATAATTGACATTATTTCTATCCCAGTGTACATTTTTGCTAAATTGCTATGATGAGAATAAAATAAAGCTGATGCATTAATGCAAAATTAGACAGCTTGTGTTCAAAGAGAGTTTTGTCTGAAGGAAGAACCTGGTCATGTGTGTGTGTGTGTGTGTGTGTGTGTGTGTGTGAAGAGAATAATCTGAGATGGACTTAAACCTTTTGAGGAAAATTTGAATGTTGCTTCTTTAATAATGACAAAGGAATCATGTACTTGTAGTACTACAAACATGAGAGCTGGTGTGATGCTGCTGGTGCAGAGAATATTCATCGTCCTGTTTCAGAGATATTTGTGCAAAACGTTCAGGCATCACAATCAAGAGGCAGATGAAATAAATAGTAAAGGCACTGGCTTCATAGATAGTGACATTTAATGCAGGAAAAGTGCCAAGTCGTCACAGCATACAGGGGTGTGCTTGTAAATAATTAATCTTTGCTCTTCATGTCTGCTTGTCAGTACAGACTGGGGGCTTGTATCCTGGCAACGCGCCATGGTTTCCACATGCTGCAGGGAGCCAGAGGCCCTCAGGGGGGAGCCAATCCTTTCCCTGCCTGGAGCTGAAACAGCACAGAAACACACACACACACACATACACACACACACACACAGATACACACACACACATACATACACAGATACACACACATACACATACACACACACACACACACACACAGATACACACACACACACACAGATACACACATGGGGGTAAAATAAACGCACACACAGTACACATAGGATTGAACAGGCTTCATATCTAACAGAACATATTCAGTTAGATTCAATTTGTACAGTAATTTCCCAGTTTTTTTTTTTTTGCAGCATACTCTAATTATGGTCCGTCAACTTGTTTTTGATTATTTCTCATTTAAACCCCCTTTATTTTTTGATTCTATAATCACAAATGCTGCCCAGAAAGACATTCTATACTCATAATGAATACATACTCATAACATATTTTTTGTCTGAAGCTAGCTTTTCAACCAGAGGAGCATACTTTATGTGTGTGTGTATCTGTGACTTCCATACACGGAGATATTTTAAATTTGGAATACTGTTTCTTTAATATTTAATAATTAAATATAATTTCATTTTTTCCCCTTGCACATTGTATTCCTTTATCGTTCTGATTTCTGAACTGTTCTTGCTTTCATACATAATCCTGTTACATTTATTCCATTAATCCCCTACTTTGTGTATGCATTAATGAATGTACACATGCATTTATGTATCAGCGTATGTGCTGTTTAATTTAATTTAATTTAATGAATTTATTTTTTACTTTGGACACACGTACATCATGGCCTGATGAATATCTTCATTATATTATATTGTATTTTGCTCATCATCAGATAAAGTGCCTGTGTGTATGTGAGTTAGTGAGCTAGTGAACTCAGTTTTATCAGTTCTGAGTAAATGCTAGATTGTCCTTTAAGAGGCATCACCTCTTCTGATTATCTGATGAAACCATATGACCTGTTTCTGAAAAATATCCAGTGCAGTGAACACATTCCCAAAATACAGCCTCTATTCTGTTGAAGAAATCTGGCATTCTTCAATAAGACTGTTCTTCGAGTTTGATAAGGGCTTATGTCACCCTCTACTGTGCTTCAGGAGGCACAAAATCAAAACCCTGTGCTCTGGAAGGCAATTAAATATAATTATTTTAGCCTTCACAAATGAGTAATTACAGTATAAAAGGGAGAGTTGAGATTAATGCCATAATGAGGCAGGAAATCATGCACATTAGGGCAGCTCCACCCAATAACGATGATATTCATTTTTCTTCTTATTCACTAAATATGCATTTTTATAAGTCATCATGATGAAGCAAAATCACAGAGCCTCTAGTTGAAACAATATTGTTTTAGTCATGGATTGTGTGTGTGTATCTATACCACTATTCTTGCAAAAAGATTATGGTTATATCCATCTGCCTCTCAAAGCATAAAAATAATAACTGGGATGGCAAATGAACTAGTTATAGAAATTAATATACAATAAAGTAATTCGTTAATAAAAAGGTGTTTTCATCACAGGGCTGGAATGTGTTGTTTAGGGCTGGTGAAGTCCTCCCTCCAGGGTCAGCTTCATTAAAATTCTAATGGCTTCCCAGCCAAATGCAAATGACGCTAATGACAAAGCTGGAGGAGAGAGCGAGTGAGAGAACGAGGAGAACGAGAACGAGAGGAGGAGGACATTATTAGAGTTATGGTTTTTCAACAAACAAAATACAATATGGGACAGTATGTGTGCGTGTGTGTGGGGAGTATGGCGCTCCTCAGAGAGTGGTCGAGAGCCATATGGTGCAGTTGAAGTTCTCAAGCTCAAAGCAGTGAGGCCAGATTCATAGTGATGCGTCTCTGATGTTACAGCAATGACGCAATTACCAAATTTACCACCATCAATTTATTGAAGAGTTCTCCTTCAGGAACTGTTTTCTATCTTTAACTTTATACAGTGAGTGCTATTCCTAACACTAATGCTTTTTTCAAATAATGTCTTAAAATTGTGCTTCTGTAAATGTTATTTTATTATAAGAAAGTGCATGTGGCTCACATATTTGAAAGGTACAAAAGGAGCAGCAGTTGATCTATTAATGAAACCATGCCTAGGCTCTTGTCTCACGGCTCGTCAGCTCAGCATGGCTTGAATTCTCAGTAACCATTGTGGAAAAAAATGCCTGGAGATGGCATTTCATTCAGAGAACTGTTTCAGAGGGGAAGCGCCGCACAAAGCAAACGGTTGTTTATTCAAGTTTATTCAAGTTTATTCCCAGAGAAAAAAAGACACACACACACACACACACACACACACACACACACACACACACACACACACACACAGAGAGAGAGAGAGAGAGCATTAGAGAGTTTTGAATACATCCTCTCTCAGCTTGTGATCCCTAAGTGAAAGCATATCTCGCCTGCCAGCTCTTCACTACTGAACTTTTTGTCATAGAGCTGGAGTCCCTTCACGCTTGCAGCTGTGAGTTTGATGTGCCATTTCCCAGCAAGCAAGCCAAATTCTGTCCCCCTGCTTAAAGACATGCACACACACACACACACACACACACACACACACCCCAGTGGCTTCAGGAGAGGCTCCTATCTGAAGTGCTCTGCTTTGTGTCCGAGTGTTAGTTGGCTGGGATTCCCATACACATTATTCAGCTCCATGGCTAAAGGAACCTAAGCATTAGTTTTGATTTGTATGTCACTTGGAGCTACTTTATGCTTTTTGTAAATGAGCATGAATTAATGACTTCCCTGTCTACATCATGAATAGAGGGACACACTGTACTGAAAATAAATAAAAACTATATTCTTTTCTAAGACATAAAGATGTAGATGAAGAAGCACGTTTGTATTTTTAAAAATATATCTTTTAGACTATTTTGTTTTCTAAAATTATTTCACTGTTCAGTAGGTCTCAAGGCATTTCCTGTACTGATTTGAACTTGGGCGGCACGGTGGTGTAGTGGTTAGCGCTGTCGCCTCACAGCAAGAAGGTCCGGGTTCGAGCCCCGTGCCCGGCGAGGGCCTTTCTGTG